>CEMJ01393998.1:2699-20466 GCA_900068955.1 Clitocybe nebularis | reverse complement strand
CCCGTGATCCGGCTAAACATCAGCATCCCTCTGAACATTCACCTTCAAGGTGATTAGACGGCCTAATCTATACATCGAGTGAAGTTCAGCCCGTCCAACTTTCGCCTGAACTGCACAATCGAGCGAACATGCCGCCAATACCTCTACCACCAAACCCTTATCCATCTGGGACGCCAATGCACACGGCATATACCACTTGCCTGGCCTTTCAAACCCACGCTCCCTGGGGTGCCACTCCAACGCCACAAGTGTGTGCGAGACTACTTGGCTACATGATCATCTACTCGCCTACTCCCCAAGGACGTGCCAACATCTCCGCCGAGATCAACTCCTGTGGTGGCGATCGCGACAAATTCTATAATCTCTCCAAATTTTACATTAATAATTACCTCCGTTCCTGTAAGTATCAGCCATGTTTTTCAAAACCCGTTTACGGTGATTTCACAAGAAACAGTCAGGTCAATCAAAGGACGTACGCCTGTGTATTCTGATCATCCTTCACCACCTTCCTTTGACGAGATGCAGGAGACCCTCAAATACTTGCTCGAAGAAACACCTAAAAGTCACGCAGAGGCGAAGGTTGCAGTAAGTATATTTTTGCTCCTTTCTCTCACTTCTGATGAGACATGCCACAGGCTCTTGCGCGCGATGGTTACCGTTGTATGGCTACTGGTATTTATGATATGAACAGCGCAGAGAAAAATCTCGACATCATGACACTTGCTAATCAAAATAACATACTCGTTCGAGAAACGCATGCCTCTCACGTATTCGCTCCCTCTATAATTCAAGGTATCTCTGGGAAAAACGAAGACGGGCCAAAGGTGAGTTGATTGTTCTAACACAAATAATGACCCACACTTTAAGTGACACAGCATAGCTTTGCCGCCTCCGCGTGGGCCGTCATGGAGCGTATGGGTGGTGTCCTTGTTCCGGATGAGCTAAACGGCCCCGACATCCATCAGCTTGAGAATATTATGACGCTGGAGATAGGCGCGCATTCTTTATTCGATAATCTCAAAATGTGGTTCGAAGCTGTGGGTAGAAATATGGCCTATAGGAGAACGGAACTAATTTCATTCCCAGACTGGCACAGTACAGCACCAATACCGCGTGTGTTCCACAAACGCCGCATATGCCGTAAATATGCCACAGACCGTCACATTCACTTCAACAGATCAACGCCTGCCCCTTCCTAACCCACGTTACCTTGCTTTTCATGCTGCTTGCGCTAAAGTTGCTCACCTGTCAGGAGCCGGACAGTATGTTGATGCAATCGACAGGGATATTGAATCGACAAAGGTACTAGCTACTGGTGGATCCTCGGCAGATTTATTGGAAGCCGCGTTGAGTCGACTCGGATGCACAGACATCATATCTGTCCGCTAAAAAGCGGCCCCTATCCCCAGATATTGGCTACCATATTTAGACGCACGGGCGCACGGGGTGTCCCGTTCCCTTTTTATGGCCTAGCGTTACCCCTAACATTTGCGACGTACGCCTGAAGGAACCACAAAAAGTTCGGATGAGACTCTAGCTCTGAGCGGTGTCTCGATATCGCATTGCGTCTTGTAACCTTGTGTCTTGTAATGATGTGCAAGGCTTGGCTCGAGGCCAGGGTTTGTTAGATACCAAAACTTAGGACATCGTTTATAGTAAAGGCATCGTAGTACCGCAAAATAGTCTGAACGAAAACCTCATCAAAAGCTTGGAGGTTAAGCGGGAGCCGGCAACCTTCCTCTTTTCCATCATCCCGGCTCTTCACACTATCCGGAATGGCTCTAGGTTTACCACATTTCCCCAAAGGAGTTCCTGATGGTACATATATACATGCACCCGAAAAACCGTAAAGCCTCAACGACGTCAGGCTTGAATTCAAGACAGAAGACGCCAAAACAGGGAGGTAGTCTTGAGCAAGCGATATTAATATGCTATCTCGGATTATTTGATCACAATACAATCAGGAAGGAAGAACAACCTCTCAATGTTCTATAGGAGTCACTGGTCGTGATGAAGAGGACCCAGGCCATGGCTTCCCCCACAAGTGAATAGTTGGGGTCGAGCGGGCTAGATACGTATGAAGCCACAAGAAAGCACTGGTGGACCATGCTGCTGTCCACCATCTTCAGTGCCTACAAAATGTTCACAGACAACTTACCTACTTATCGGGAACGCAAGTATACATGATCCTTGTTTTATAGATCTGAGCCCTAATAACATCCTCTTCCGTTACGGAGTTGGGCTGTTGTTGTCCTATGCAGCGTCAGTGGAAGTGTCTATATATATAGGTAACGCCACTGACTGCCATTCAATACAATTAAATAGCACTCGTAGGTGTAAAGCGAATGTTAATCAGACTCGGTGCACAAATCAAATGTGATATTCAGCCACATCTATCATCTGTCCAATCTACACCATCAAATGTTCCTAGACGATAAATGTGGCGGGAAGAATTAAGTAAAAGCCCCTGCTTTGCAATTGGTGATATTGGCAATATCCCAACAGACTAGCAGCTGACAGACGGACGGATTTCTTTCTAATTCCTGTATGTTTTGGGGAAATACGTCTTTTCCCTTACTTTCCATGATAAGGGTGGTAAATAATCGAACGGTACAGCCATCAATTTTCTCCCTTTCTTAGCTCTTTCTTCATCCATCGTCGACATCCACTTGTACTGTGACCGACCCCACTTCACTTTCATACCTGAATCCATCGCCATCCTCATGCAGAGAGCGCCGCCGACTCTTCGTGATCGTCTCCATTGGCCTAACCACCCCCAGCCCCATAACACCAGCAACTCTCCGGTGTTCTTTTTCCCCTTTGGGCACGCCGCTTCGTCCGACTACCTCCAAATGTCTAGCATAGCTATCAGATGACTATGTGACTGATGGCTACCATAAGGAGTAGCGAGTGACCGAGTCGGCCAGGCCACTCCGGGGGTTTCCCTAGGCAATAAAGGAGGGATGGCCACTACAAGCAAAGCCCGCAGATTCCAGCCTACGATTGCAAGCAGAAGACTTCAAAGTCTGTCTAACTCTATAAAGCTCCTCAATAAAAGACGAAAAGCACTTCCAGGTCAAGTTTAGATCGGGTTCGAGCTAGGGCCGGTTACATGGGAATCATATCCCATATGCATGCACCTTCATACTCCGTAGACCGATTTAAAGTGGACGAGAAGGTTACGGACATCCTCAATGGACATCCTCTCATTAGGGACCTTTGCCCAACACCGCACCATGAGACCCCAAAGATCATCAGTGACAAAGTGTGCGTCCAATGGTCTTGGTGGATACAAGTGGCCCTCATGAAGGTGTTTGACGATGACGCCTATCTTCGCATGATAAGGTATCTCTCCAGTAAGTACCTGTGTATATATTATCATCAATTGAGTCGCAATTAAGACTCCAAGAGTGGTGCGCGTACCTGGAGCATCACGCTGCTAAAAGAGTATATGTCCGTGAAGATTGTGGGTCGAGCGCCGACTTTGGGAAAGACTATTTCGGGGGCGGACCACGGATAGTTGCAATGCGGAGATGTCGACGTTTGATACGGAGGATTGATAACATCGTCCCATATAGAAGAGACTCCGAAGTCGGCGACCACGACACTTCCATCGCGTTTAACAAAAACATTATTCTAAAAAATGTCGATTTATAGCATTCTAACGATCTGAACGGCATATATTGACATACCCCACTAAGGTCGCCATGAATTACGGATTGCGAATGAACTGCATAAAATAATGAGCGGCTGTAAAAGGAGGCAGAGAGACGATCGCACGATAATGCAGTGCGTCTGAAACTTGGTTGAGCTATGGTCAAAGCTTCAGTTCCGGGGGAGGTCGGCCCAAAGATATAAACGCACTATCTCAAGCCGTTCCGATAAAGATAACCCTGGTGAACGAGGTAGATAATGAGTCAGGTCGCCCTTCTCCGCCCATGGAGAAACCAGACCATAAAGGCCGGCGGGTATGCCATGAAGGTCAGAAACAGTGCCGTATAATGTTAAGATATTCTTGTGCTCTAGTGGAGCCCAGACGGAGATCTCCCGGAATAAGCGCTGTGGGGTACGAACAAGGCATCAGTTTACCCCGTGGCGCTGAACATAAAGCGTACCTTGCGGGCTGTCTCCAAAGAATCTGGGTCATCAAAAAGTGTCCGCATAATCTTAACAGCAACCTGAGAGAAACTCATCAGGGGGTTAACTACAATGGATGGGTAGAGCCGGTATACTTGAATCTCCTGCGAGCCACGAGGTCTCCATGTCGCCCGGAACACATTTGCAAACCCTCCAGAACCAACCTGATCGGCGATGATAAGCTGCCCAGTGAGATCACGAACGTCGACATCAGGCAGGGGAATCAGCGAAAGATCCGATAGATTAGCGATAACGTCATCGGGAAGACGGGGCGAAGCCGAAGAGCTGTGCTCGATAGGAGTGCGATACACCAAGCTTGACGAGTAGGAGTTACTTGGATAGACATTCTACACGCACTTATAAGATTATAATACAGACCACGCTGGAGATACTCACGTCAGCCCTCTCTAGAACAAGGAGCCTATCCCAAGTACTTAGATTCGATCTAAAGTCTCTCGACCTGCTGTCGTCAGTGATAAAAGCTGATGCATACGAGATGCCTGGACCCACCGCTCCGACTTTGAGCTTGTGGAAATCCTAATCAAAAATGCCAAAATGCGAAACAGAAATTCGAAAAAAAATGCAAGTAAGAGAAGTGATATGTTGGTACACAAAAGAACGACAAAGGTATTGATGGTTGGATTATAGGACTTGGAAGCCAGTAAGATTTAAATGACGGGTTAAGAGCCTTCTGGACTTACTGTAGATAACGGGTATATGTGTGAGCCAAGAGCGGTCTCCAAACAAATGGAGGCCCCAGTCAGACCAACGTTCTTAGGGCATTGAAGTTTTGGAATCGTGATGTTCAGGGCAAAGCCCTGCTGGCGCTTCTGGTTCCTGTTAGGTTGTCAAATAGTTTGTGGGGTGACGAAGGTGACAGCAGTAGCAAGAGCTGCGGTATTGCCTCGCCTTTGCCCCATGGTGTTCTGCTTACAAACCATTATGTAACTTCCACGTGTTGTGAAAGATGAAGCAATAGTAGTGAGAAAAGTATCCATTCCAAAACTGCGGGTTGAGCCTGAAAACAAAACAAAAAAGTAAACTACGGGTTTTCCCAACAATGATGTTTCTGAAGTAGAGTGAAGGAAAATACCAATCCTGGAGAGCTGTGCGTAGCCTTCACAAAAAAGCCAGCCCCTCCGACAAATACAATCACAATGCTAGGGATGGCGCTATCAGGATGATACGACATTTTTACGAGTCGGGTGCCAGTTAGGAAGACAGGAAAGTTTTCACTTTGTTGGTGCACTGCCAGCTCATGTGATGGAGGCTGATTCCGGCATGGGACTCGTAGAAGATAATGGATGCGGCACCAATACAAGGCCAGGCGACTGTAGTTTGAGTCACTTGGGTGCCTAGAACATGATTGGTTTGTAGGATGTCTTGATATTTTTTTTGCTTTGCTTTCGAAAAAGGTTGTTACCCAAGATCCGCGGTTGAGATCAAAGGTTTCACAAGCAGGGCGTATCGTAGATGGAAATCTGTGTGGAGGTCGATCTATAATGAAGCGACGGCAGAGCGATAGGATGATCTCTATCACCTACAAAGACTGGTTATCATAAACACAAAAAAAATACAAAAAAAGTCGACATACATTATTGATGCAATACAGTCGATGTTCCGATCGGAGACACGGCAAAGAGTGAGCTATAAGGGCCAGTAGGTCGAGGCAAGGCGAAGTCGGAGAAAGAAAGTCATACCTCGTGCACAAGGTTGAAATATTGTGAAATTATCGATCCACGTGATGAGCGTCGACGACTCCGTGGCTCACTACTTGACGCACGCTAGAAAGTCTTGACGACAGGGAAAGATTGATACTGAACAGGCTGACTGTGAAGCTTTGCACTCGGACCAAGAAGTTAACAAGTTGGGTGATTGCAGTGCATTCGCAGTGTAGACCGCCGCAACAAGGGCTGAAACAAATCCTTGTCCATGATGCATGATGCCGAACTGTGCACTGGCGGCGCTTTATCCACTTTGAATAGAAGCCTTAGTCGGTATTGAGGCCCAGTTTTTCAAACATGTTACGAAGATTGCAAATTTTATGCAAAGGATGAGGGCTGGGGGAGAAGATTCAATATTCATTCCCGGTTCTGCAAATACCTCACAGCTGCGACTAAGTTGGAGGCTCTGAAATTGACTGATGAAGAGATGGGGAGAATAATGAACTAACTCTCCCACGCCAGTTTCGACCCACCGCTGCTGATAAGTAGAGATTCTATATGTGCCCGATATAGAAGTAAGGCGCGGACCCTGGGCCCAGCTCTCTTTATTTAGCAATCCCCATGAAACCCTTAAGTTCGGGTGAGTCACATGCTCCAACATCGTTCAGCTGTTGCCTGTTGCAGCATCGACAATAATTGGCTCAGAAGTGTTCCACGTATTAAAAGAGTACAAGGAGTGCCTCACAAGGAATGCGGAATTTTTTGGGCGGGTGTGAGTGTATGTGTCAGCGTGTAATGATGATTTTTCACGCTGAAAGTATTATGAATAAGAAGCGGCGACACAAGAAGGGCCGGAACCCCGTTCAAACAAAGGAGGAAATTCTGGTTGAGGAAACTCTGATTGAACCACCCCCCTCGCCACACTGCCCAAGGAAAACAAACTAGGTCCGTATTGCAATCAGCTCCGATCATAGTGCATTATTGAAACGGCAACCCAGATTGCTCCTATGTTGCCGGACCCAGCCCCGGGACTACCACCTAGGCGCCACGACTCATATTTCGTTTGGGCTGCGGTTCATTTCTTATATACACAAGCGCTAATTCCGCCTGGGTATACATGTTAGCACCATTTCTCACACCGCCACCACAGATAATATTTGTGTCTATGACGGTATCATCCTGGATATATATTTTAGGACGGTGATTTGTTTGACGCCAGAGGGTCCCATCGGGATTCACGGTCTGACACCACCGGCATCAAGTGTATTGTTATATAGATCCCCTCGCTTGAGGTTTTCTCTTCGATCATACGTGTCTGCTATTCGTCTTTTGGAGAATGTCGCCATCGTACATTCCGCTAGAGATAGTTGAGAGTGTTGTTGGCCACCTTCATTCGGATTTTCCTGCTCTCAAAGCGTGTAGCCTCGTGTGCAAGCTCTGGGTTCCCGTCTGTCGCCACTATCTCTTCCGTAGGATATACCTCAAACCCTCCGCTTTACCTGCCAGCAGAACCACGCAGTTCTTCGCGCAAGTCGAAAAACCTAACTCCCCATTTCCGCCATACGTGCGCGAGTTATCTCTCGGGAACCTTGCTGCCATCAATGACCATCTTTTCATGTCCCGACTGTCTTCCCTTCGGCGCATCGAGACCTTGCACCTTATAGGCACACTCTCTTCCTGGAGCTGGAATAATCCAAACCTACAAAACAAGGCTATGTGGTTGAACAGCCTGCAAGGCGTGAAACACGTGCACATCTCCATCAGCACTATGGCCTTTCCTCACTTCATCAACTTTATACACCATCTACCCGCGTTGGAGACCCTTAGTCTTGATCGTGTCGGGTGGAATTCTGATATTGATACTAGTGAAATATCACACCAGCCGATTCTCCCGCGCATCCACACTCTTCATCTTGGTCGGAGGAGCGATGCAATATTTCCGGTCCTTGCTTCCTTGATATCACGCGGGGTGATCTTGGGGAAGATACAAACGCTACGGTTTGACGACCTGAAATCGAAACATGCGCCCGCTGCTGTGAGCTTACTAGAAGCATCAAGTTCATCCGTGCGGCATCTTCGTATATCTGCCCAGGACTGTATACGTGAGTTCGTGACGATGATTCCTTGTTTGAGTCTGATCTTGACCACAGCAGATGTCGGGGATATATTCCACGCTGTGCAAAATATAAACCTTACAAGTATCCACTTCGGTGATCTTGTAGACCCGTCCTTGGGGCCCGCGTCCTCCTTTGATTGGGTCATCTCACTGATATCTCACCTGACATCGCACACAATTGACACCATCGTCTTTGATTTCTGGCTGCTTCCTGGGAACAATTTAGAGGGTGTGGAATGGACGAGGCTGAGCGAGGTTTTAAACCGGTCTAAGTTCAATGGACTTCGGAAGGTCCAATTCTGTTTCCAAGGGAGGAAGGAGCATTGCCGGTGGATTGAGGGCAAGGTTGCACAGCGATTACTGAGCTTGAGACCTTTGCTTTCTTTTCGGGATCTGTAGATGTGTATTATGTTGACCTAACCAGGGTACACAATTATTTATTATAATTTATGTAGCCTTGAGATTGGCTGTCGCCATAACTTTGGGTTCTATACAAATGTTGGTAGAGACAGCGAAAATGAGGAGTCGTGATAGGAATTGAGGATTCGAGATGGGCAGATGCGTATAAAGACAGGATTACCTCAACGCCGCAAAGAGCGGAAGCGCCAGCACAAGGTTGGGAACTTGGAGGACTTTCCGAGGGATTAGCAGGACTTCTCTATCAAAACATGCGGTTAATCAGAGTTCGATGCAGTAATGTGGCGTGTCAAAGATGGATGATAATAAGGACACCTCCACATTGGGATGCTCGGGTTTGTCTTTCTCGAACGGATGACACCTACACGGAATATTACGAATTTGATAGCGACATAATTAGCGTGTATATCGCGGGAATATCAACGAGGGGAGACGTAGCGTGGAAAGACAAGGACAAGGATAGGAAACAAGTGATCCTGTGCCGCCGCCGCCGCCGCCATCTGGAGTGTTTGGCTTAAGCATCTGAGGCTGGAATAAGGTTTGACGTAAGATAAGTTTGAACGAGACGAATAAAAGTGCGAATATGGAGGATAACTGGTTTTGTTCTGTTGTTTTCAGGGGCTCTGGAGCAAGATTATGATAAATGGGGAGAACGTTGGTCATCAAGTCGAGCAGATGTGAGTTGGGAACAAAGAATCAGGAGGCGCGTGAAGACAGTTACAAATTAGCATCGACGAAAACTCCGGTCATCTTTATGACTGTCCGGTGGTAGATGTTTAATGCTGATAGAAAGGTCGGGTGAGACACCCGAGCTGAGATGGGATCCCAACATTACGAGCAGTCCGGTTATCAGACAGAATCTGTAGAGCATATCTCTAGGCTGTGGCATAGCTGACGGTTCGAGATAGATTGGAATGATAATGTTGAATCTATTGTCCACTCCGCCGAAGGCTTAAAAAAGAACTAGACATATATTTTAGATTGAGTGTTCTTTAAGCGCAACGAGTAACGCACCTCATCCTAAATGATTCCCTGCTACAAAATTTTGTACTCAGACACACTCAACCCCGAGGCCATTGAATAAATTATGCTTATTGAACACGATATCAGTGTTGATGCGATGCTACTTTTTTGTCTTCCGACTCTCCACAAACAAAACCCGCTGTTTCACTGCCACGTCATCAGAAAGCCTGATTATCATACAGTATACAAGATGACACACCTTTCGGATCGTACTTCACTGCTGAAAGCTTTGGTCCTTGACGCAAACGCTGAGTAGTGTAGAAGAAGCCGGTCTGTGCCGTGGATATCAGACGCACTATGAGCGTCCTACGAGTCTATTAGCAAGCTCTTGATGTGATATGGGTTTTGATTGATACATTACCTTGCTTTTGCTTTTACCGCCATGATAAGTGGAACACCAAACCGGATGGTAACAAAACTGTTGATTTTCGAATCTGTACAAATACTCACAAATAAGGGATTCGGCCATGTGGCCGAAGCCCCAATCACGCGCCCTTTGTTGTCAATATCAAAACCCTCGTTGTGTCGCGAACATGATTCAAGGGCAGTGTGGCAATGTTAGCCTCGGTCTTTGCAAACCCTTTCACCAAACTCAAAGGAAACGAAAGTCTTAATTAGTTAATGACTAGCAATCGTGCCACTCATGTTAAAAGGGCCCATGTTAAAAAGAGCTTCAGGGGGATTCTTGTAGTTTACTTCAGATACCTCAATCCTCAAGTCCCCCCTAAATATCTAGCGGACTTGAAGCTAGCCATGTACAGCCTCTTTACCAATCTCGCCGCTTTCCTCTTCTGTATACTCCTCCTCATGATTGACACGGTCTTCGCTGCGTTGCTCTTCATAGCATGGACGCACCTCGATGAGAACAGGACCAGCAACCGAATCGCGCAGCACATGAAAGCACTTGAGGTACTCGATGCGGAACAGCGAAAAATCGTGCAGAGGTTGAAGAATGCTTTGAACGCGTTCGACGGGCAGACGACGAAACATATCGCAGATATTAGGATGGCGGAGAATGAGACGCGAAGGCTGAGGGGAGCTGTAGATCGCGTCCTTGGAGGCATCAAACAAGTATTTTCAGAGTATGGAGAGCTGCTTGGAGGTTTTGATGGGACTAGACCCTTGAAGGAGAAGTTGAATTCGGTTAAAAGCAAACCAACACGAAAGTCTTCATGATGGGATATCGCGGGACATAGATTGTTAACCCGGGATAAGAGATTATAACATATGTGGGATTGTGGTGCGGAAAGGCGGGTTGGATATCCAAGAGTCCCGTGAATGTACAGAGGTATCGCAAAAGGTAAGCTACAGTTGAAGACAAGAAAATACGAAGATCATGTTGCAGGATCGTGTAGTACTGCTAATAGATATCGATCATCTGAAACCCCCTGTGAGTTGGGGCGGCATTGGGTATAAAACTGTCACGCACCAGGGGAAATCATCAATTCATGTCTTTTCGTCCGAATTCTCAGAAATCGGACTTCATCCTAGATCGATGGTAGCACGGACAGTTTCAGAGCCGCCCCTTCATACTTCAGAAATTTACTCACCCCATCAGTCTCCCCGGCATGCACTTCTTCCAGCCCGCTTTGGACGCTCTCCACTATCCGACCAATCACACTGGCGTACTTCCTCCCCTGCTCGCCCTCGAAGATAACGCCAGAATGACGGATGATGCTTACTGGGTGACCTCGCGAGACGAGCATGTATCCAAGGACAGATCTATGTGATGAAAGAAGTGCCAGCGTTGATTCGAGTTCTGGCGACATGCCCGCTGTTGCTGGGGCCGGAGATGAAGTTTGAGCAGGACCTGTTTGAGAGATCAAAGATGTCCGGGCTGGAGCCGGTACCACAGGTGTAGGTACATCTTTTAAAGCCTTAAGAGAATGATAGTATGGTTGAAATGGAGTGAGCCTGAGGATCGGAAGGGCTTACCATAGTGAAGTTTGAGAGAAGGAGTATTTGTGCGTGTTGTTTATCGACGGCCTAGGTCCGGGTAACCCGGGCCGATGGCCACTAAATATGCTATTTCTTCACCATGACTTCCACGGCTCTTTCCCAAACATATGAGAGCAAAGATCGAAGTCCCAGCCAATTGAAGCGGCCAACGTTCGTCCGTGTGCCTACTATATAGTAGTCCTACTTCGTTATGATCCATCCGTAGTCGTAGACAATGTTGTTCGTCATTCTCGCTGCTCTGCTCTCAACGCCTTGCACGATAGCTGCTTCCCCCCCTTTCGATCCACTACAACACTCAGGGCCTGCCTCGCCCTACTTTGATGCTCCATCCCAAAATGGGATACCCATCGCGACGCCCTCTGGTTGCACTGTCGACCAAGCTGCGTATATTCTTCGACATGGGGCGTAAGGATCTTTTCTGCTCAAAGATCACACCAATCCATTGATTACTAAACGTCTTCAAGTCGTTTTCCAGAGCCGGGTTCTTTTGCGGGGTGGCAAACCTTGTTCACCAAATTTCAGAATACGACCTATACTGCCCGCGGTCCGCTTGCATTCATACCCTCTTGGGTCCCTCCCGTTGACGACATACCACATGAACCTCTGTTTCTGACATCGACCGGGTCTGGAGAGGCTTTTGGTCTTGGTGTAGAGCTAAGAAAACGTTATAGAATGACTAAGGGAGGAGATAATTTCACAGTTTGGTACGCCGATATTCTCATCCTGCTTGCTGCTCGGGTTTCACACTTGACAGGTCTGCATCGCAGCAACGTGTTCTCGATACCGCTAGCTATTTCTTGCGCGGATACACGTCACAAGGGAACTATCTCACGGCTCCAGAATCCAACAGAGGCATCCTTATTGCTCTGCCCGACTCCGTCAATAATACCTTTGCCAACTCCTTGACCCCGTCAACGTCCTGCCCTTTGTATAATGCTAACGGTGATATGGGCGCCTCCACATCGAATGCATTCCGTGCAACGTATCAAGGGAAGATTGCGGCGAGGTTGAATAAATTCCTGAAAGGACTGGTGCTCACCACGTCCGACGTTGGCATCATGCAGGATTTATGTGGGTTCTCAGATGAGATTGATGGAGACACTCGGTTTTGCGATGTCTTTGAGCGTGCGTTGGGTTTTATACCCTGTACCATTGTTATTTCTTGAAATACTGCTGATGATGGTTTTTCTACCGCTTAGCATCCGAGTGGTTGGACTACGAATACGCACACGATCTCAACTATTACTACGGGTTGGAATATCGCCATTCATATGTAACATGTGCTAACGTATGGCCTGAATACAGTTCAGGTCCGGGAAATCCTCTATCCGCAACGGTAGGGTTCCCTTGGGTAAAGGCTATCACCGACTTATTCGCCCTCGGCCCAAACATTGCGCCCAAAGGCGCAACCCTTACCCCGCCCTCACTTATCATGGGTTTTACAGTGAGTTTTCCACCAGTTTCTACTCTGGATGCTTATCGTAGTGTCAATTTCAGCACGACAACAACCTCCCTCCAGTCATATCAGCTCTAGGAGTATGGAATACATCGTCCGTCCGCGGCGTCTACCCACTATCTTTAACGACTCCCAACCCAGCACGCAACTTCCGAGCGTCGTACTCTGTGGCCTTCAGGGGATATGTGGCTCTCGAGAGGCTGACATGTGTGCCAAACTCGTCTCCCGACGAGGTATCGCACGTTGGGAATAGCTTTGGGCCTTCAGGCGCTATCAATTCAACCACGAGCGATTCGCACCAGAAGTCGGAGACATTTGTCCGGATCAGGGTGAGTAGGACGCTTCTCCTTATTTCACTTAACTGCCCAGTTCTTTTTCCTAACCTTGTCACGTCATTCACCAAACGAACAGATCGACAACGCGCCAGTTCCAATACCAGGATGCACCTCTGGCCCAGGGTCGACATGTCCGCTGGCTGACTTTG
Organism: Clitocybe nebularis; assembly: GCA_900068955.1. Taxonomy (NCBI): domain Eukaryota; kingdom Fungi; phylum Basidiomycota; class Agaricomycetes; order Agaricales; family Clitocybaceae; genus Clitocybe; species Clitocybe nebularis. The sequence goes on along the minus strand of CEMJ01393998.1, from coordinate 7,210 downwards.
TGGAACATATAAACAAGCAACAGAAGATCGCCGGGGACTTTGTCCAGCGGTGTGGCGTCCAGAACGTCGTGAACGCGACGAGCGTGGTCTCGTTCCTTACCACGTCGCCTGACCCGGAGAGCGTATCACTTACCAGCCTGTAGCCACAAGATGCACGATGTGAAAGAAGGTGTCCTTTACATAAAATGGAATAACAATATTTCGTACATCATCCATGTGGGGCTCACCCTCGCAGCCATATGTATATAAGTATGTGTGTTTCTGCATTCACCCTAAAAACCTGGAATAGGGGGCACCTTTCAGGGGTGCAATAGAACCTTGGTGTACCCATCAATTCTCTTGTCGAATTTATTATATGCATCTGCAGCCTCGTCCAGGGACAGATTGTGGGAGACCACGAAGGATGGTTTGGCCCTGCCTGCGATGATCAAGTCCCGGAGGTATCGGTTATATGACTGCAAAAGATCGAAAGATGAGACACAGTATAAGTAGAAAAGCGGGTTTTCACCCCCGGCACAGACCTTGACGTTGCATTGTCCAGTTCCGACGGTGAGGCCTTTCTCAAATAGTTTACCTACGCAGAAGAAAAACAAAGTACAATTCAGAACTTAGTGTATCCTGGAGAATTGGAAGGCTAAATGGGAACTCACCAAATGGGAATGAAATATAGCCCCTATGTTAAAAATACAAGTTGAGGTCCAGTTTCCAAACTCGACTATCAAAATCAAGACGTACTTCGCTGATGCAGAATCCGGTGCACCTGGGTCGCTGGGAACGTAGAGGCCTGGGATTCCTAGGCCTCCCGTGGGGCGCACGACTCGGATGAGTCCCTCAATGACAACGTTCGGTTGCTCGGTCTTCCCATCGCCTGTCGTCGCCTGATACCCAACGGCTAAACAAAAGAAAGAGAAAAAGCAACACAAACCAATCAGTCCACACCTAGAGTCCGAGAATTTTTCAGAACATACCATCGACGCCACGATCGACTTCCCTCCTGAAGAAACACAGGAGCATTAGTGTGAACACGTCAAAAAAAACAAAAGAAAGGTCGACGGAGTCGAAACGTACCCATTCCTCAACTTCAGAATCTGACCAACGGGATCGCTAGCCGAAAAATCGATCGGGATACACCCAATTTCCTTAGCCTTTGCAAGCCGCTCCGGGACTCTGTCGACGACGTATACCTCGGCGGCCCCACGGAGAACGGCAGAGTACGCGGCCATGAGGCCGACGGGTCCAGCGCCAAATACTACGATAGATTCACCGGGGCGGAAACCCTGGACAAGGACGGGGCCCCACAGTTAGTCACCGGAATCCAAATCCTCGCCTTTTTTCGGGCTGCTCACCGAAAGCTCGACGCCGTGCCATCCCTGGATGTATATGTGTTTTTAGTTTTAACGAATTTGGGGAGATGGAATAGTTTCTTCCTCACAGTTGGGAAGATATCAGCCAACAACGCAAAGTCCTCTTCGTTTTGCGTGCCAGGCGGGAGGATTAACGCGTTGAAATCCGCAAAAGGCACTCTCACGAATTCCTTGGGGATATTCAGAAGAGGCTTGAATGACTAGCAGTTTTGAAATCTTACAGCTTGTCCACCTGGGTATGGACCCATGGCTACATATCTAAATTTCGTGGGTAGAGTGTTCAGATGAGGCTTCGATTGGGGTATGAGCCTACTCACCCGTAAGCGCTGATTCCCGCCACCCCTCATGTAAGGTTCGACAGTCAACGGAAGAATAAAGACACCCACCCGCCAGCCTATCCAGATAGGTATGAGATATACGAAGGACATCAGTTTTTTGACACTCACGAAGCCAGGATTAACGTGAGTACAAAATGCCGATTTTCCTTGTTCACAGTTGAGGCAGCGGCCGCAAGCGACGTTGAATGGCATCACAACTCGATCGCCTTTCTTTAACAGCTAGAAAGGCGAGAGGTCCCGAAAATTATTCAATAGAATATATGCGAGATCTATTGGAGATCTTACAGTCACACCGCCACCAACTTCCTAATGGGTGTCATAATTTAGACTTCAGATGCGTCGCATGATACAAATGCGGAGCTTACATCGACGATTCCCATGCTGAGTTTGGTTGCGTGAGATGCGAAGGAGTATCTGGGGATTCACTTACTTCTCGTGCCCGAAGACGATGCCAGCCTGGGCAGCGGTCCGCCCCTCATACATGTGCAAGTCACTAATAGGCCGCGGAAAGCCGAGAGTGAGGATTTTTCTATTAAGGAAGAACTGGAGAAGGCTCACCTTCCACAGATGCACGTTGTAGTCACTAGGATGCCTTAGCCCAAATGTCTAATGGAGAGTATCATGAGCACGGTACCTCTAACGATGATATCGTCTGGGTGAAGTATCTTTGGCTTCTCAACAGATCGAACGGTGACCTTGAATGGCTCATCGTAGACAACTGCGCGCATAGACATTGTTGCTGTGGATTGTTATCGTTCTGGGAAGTGTGGTATGAATTGTGTCCTGAGAGTCTTGGAGAAGTGCTTATAACGTCTGACGTATGTGAACGCATTCCGCTAAATTATATAGGCACCCTCAGCGGCCTCTGGGAATTCGAAGTCCCGGGGTGCACGAGACCATATGCAACGTGTACCAAGCTTGTCTTTTCATAGTCACCTGTTGATGTCGTAGTAAGTGGACATGAAAGCTGCTAGTAAGAACCTGCCAACCCATTCAGTGTATTCATCCACGGTTATAGGGCTTGGGGGGTTTAATTAAAGGATGACTGATGTCTAAACGCACAGCTGACCGATCATCACAGCTCCTTCATGTCTTTAACCAATACGATGTTTTCTTTAACGAGAGACACATTGGTTAAAAGCGTATCTGACCCTAGTTTGAGCACTCTTTGGTTGGTACCATGATGAGTCACGGGATGGGATCTTGACATATAATCGTCGGCTGGGAGTGTTAACAAGGTGTGTATGGTGAGAAATTGCGTTTCGCAAATAAGTTTGCCGATTAACCGCTCAATTCCCACCGATTTACGCGGATTCGCCTTGGTACATTCGCAGCCGTGTCGTGGTTTGCTCCCTCCAATCTAGAACTAAACATATAGCACGTTCTTTCCTGCACCGGCTCGGCACATCATGCGATCACCATCGAGGAAGACTTCGGTACTTCAGTGCTCCCAGTGGATCTTCCCTGCCTGTCACTATCGCTCTATCTGTCAGGTGAAAGCAAGGTGAAAGCATGATGCAAAGCCGGTACTGCTTATGGCAATATTTCGGCAGCGGCGAGAGAGGAGGAGTGAGCGTGGGAAGATAGGGATGTTAGTCAGATTACCAACTACAAAAGTGACGTCATTCCATTCTTATATACCCAGGACCGTAATTCGCTGTGCTTTGTTCACCATGTCTTGTTTTCCGGTTATTATGGTGTTAGTGCTTCTATACTGATATGCTTTCGTGGGAGCCGACTGCTTCGGTAGATCGCTCCCAAACACTGCGACTTGGCCGAACTACCTGGGTTCAGGGATCGAAGAGTGACGGATTCTCTTCGCGGCAACTCGCTTACTCGACGCCATGGCGATACTTTCAGTTAATTTTCATTCCAGTTTTTTCTACCCAGTGTAGGTTTGGCGTGTAAGTTTGGGTTGGCCGCTCCGTTCCGGGCCTTCTTCGAGACCGTATATATGATGTAAGTCCACTTCATTTACACTGGACCTCCCTAGGAATTACGAGGACATTATCGAGGCACCCCTAAAATTAGCCAATCAGCCGGGAGATCTTGAATAAACCGATTTAGATACGACTCATTCTTTGAGTGCTCATATACATTTCGGCAACGCTGATTAACGTGTTGCTTGTCACTGCAATGTTATATTAAATGAGCGATTTCAGCACGGAGTTGAAGAAGCGAGTAAAAGTTCACTAATATAAGATACAATGAGGGGAATATAAATAAAATTTGTGAAGGAGCCCACAGGTTTATAGTGGTATCCATGGGGCATTATCTGAATGGAATGGGCCATAAAACCTGGGAGCCAGCTATTGTTCTCTTATCGACACTTCGAATCTCGTAAACAAGTGAAGACTTAGAAGCAAACATTGATTGATTGATACGATATAAATAGATTGGTATGTGGCTTAAGAGTCCGGTTCGAAGACTAAATTATGAACTTCGATATTATACGCAATCATTCCCCACAAGTTGAGCCCTATTTGAATCATTCAGAGAGATGGCTAGATTTTTTTTTTATGTAGAACTTACGGAGCATCACAAAGTTTCTSRATGCATTTTGCTTCGGTGTTGTCGGGCTCCGATGTACATCTTCCGACACCTCTACCACTCCTAGGAGCGACTTGAAAATGTCCGTCAATCGAAAGTAGGTTGAAAGGTAAAAGAGAGACATACAGCAGACAACGGCGCCATCTTCAACCACATCCGAGCAGATACAGCCCTCTGTTTCGCTTGCCAGGAGATATCTCTTATCGGCGGGACAGCCCCTGGTATCCTTGTTGATAACAGTAGGGACACAGTCGTTGCC
>CEMJ01393995.1:6291-16763 GCA_900068955.1 Clitocybe nebularis | reverse complement strand
AATACCAACTTCCTGACGATTTGCTGATGTACAGACCGTGAGAGTCTCTGTCGGCGGATTCCCCTTCTGAAGTAAACAAATGGTAAAAATTAATCCGCTTCGCAAACAACACTACCTAAGCAACTGATTGGCAACGCCTTACCCCAGATTATAGATAGATCACTCCAGAAACCTTTCACGGATTCAAAGCTGAGTCCTGCCCGCGTAGGTACATATTCAGGTGTGTAATAGCGGCCCGAAGCCCTATTTCGGCTGTGCGAGCACCACCTGATCTCGACTTGCTCCGAGATCAGGCGTGGAACCCAGCTGCTTTGATTTCTGATACAACAATCATGCTGGGACACGTTCGTCCCTGTAGACACTCCCTGGTCCTGTTCATTTCCAGGAATGTATTCCTTCAATCATTCTGTGATGCATGGGTATAGCGAAATGACTGTTCGCATAGTCCCCATCTTCTTCCCGTTCTACCATGCCCCAAAATCAATCTTTGCTAGCCTCTGCATCCTAAAATAAAGAGCTTCTATGATAGGTAATGAAGACGGTCGAGTGGCTTCAAGGTATTGGAGGTCAGGACGGTTCGGGAACTTGGACCTACTTTCCAATCCACATCAGATGGAAATGAATACAAATGGTGGGTTTGTCCTTCTCTTTTCATGGTAAGATGTATCTCCGTCTCTCAACCAGTTCATCTACAATTGTTCGTGCAGGTACTCCGTTTAGGCTTTTGGCACCACCAACACCCAGGCGCAGGACATTAAAATCATGAAACCAATTCCACCCGCTTTGATTGATTTGGCTGGAGTGCCCTACTAACTATTTGTGGACTTGTGTAGAAGGTGTCAAGTGCGAATATTTCTAACGTAAGGTTTAGTGTAACTACAGTAAGATGCCGACATCATTAAGCAAAATCGTGATCAGGCCGTGATCATCAAGGAATCATAACTATATAGGAAGTACAGCCATAGTCAGCTTCATTCCGTCTACCTACATCTGCCATGTTTTACCGCCCGTCTTTTTTTATAGGTTGTTCGCCACATCACTCCACCACGTCCTATATGGTGATGGGGGCCCTGGGGCACAGTGACGAGTGTCAGTTTCTGACTGGCAGCCCCACGTATAGGATGTCTCTAGTCGCGAGGCAATTAGACCCTATATAATCTGTCTCAATGCTAGCTGATATAACTGTTTCTAGTTCTATCTGACAGATGTTACCTGCGGGGAAAGAGTTTGGTATACAATTGTCGATACGCCCTTTTATCCACATATTTGTACGGTTGTTGTGACGAGGTACACATAACCTGAACAACGGTGCCACCTCCTACATCTTCTCCCTCATACTACACCGGAGGTGCAGTAGGCATAATTTAGCATGTCCATGACGTCAAATGCGTTAAGACCGATTGTGGTCGACGATACAGACAGCCATGTGCGATATGTGGGCCGGGGTTGGTTTCAGGATTATGGGTCTCAGGACAAGTTTGGAGACTTTGGGCCTACCTACAACCATACATTGCACGGGACGAATTCGAATGGAAGCTTTTCCTTTGCTTTTCAGGGTAAGTTTAGTCTTTATCATACAACTTGTGGTGGCTCACCAGTACATGTTCATGCAGGTATTTCGATACACGTCTTCGGTAGCGGCAATTATCGAAACATCAGTGGTGTGTTAGACCCAAGCTGGGAATGCTTCGTTGATAAGATCAGCATTGGCACGGTGGAACCTATTTTCCCCGGCCACAGAAACAACGAGCTGCTGTGCGGGAAAAAAGGACTAGATGACGGCCCCCATGAACTTACGGTCAATGTTACATCCAATGGACAGACGTTTTGGTTTGATTATATCCGATACACGCCTTCTCCGGGAATTTCACTCGACACTGCCGTTGTTCTAGTAGACAGTCAAGATCCAGACATACGATTTGGTCCCGGATGGGGTAGATTGACCAAAGCAGCCAACGTGACAAATACAACGGGCTCTCAGATGCATTTTACCTTCACAGGCACGCCTTTCACTTGTTTGTAGTCTCTCGCTTTTATCAATCTCTTGATACAGGGACAAGCCTTGTATGGCTGGGATTGATTCCCACCGAATACCCCCACAGTCCATCATCTGGGACATTTTCAATTGACGGGGGAACGCCTAAGTTTTTCCCTCTAAATGGTCTGGATCCTGATAAAGATGCTATTACAAGATCAAACGAAATATTCTTCGTCGCATCACAACTCGCGGCCGGTCCCCATACGCTGATCGTCACATATACCGGCACGGACCAGCAAACCCCACTCACTCTTGATTACATGTATATCACCAACACCTCCACACGAACTAATCCAGCTCCGATTTCAGGTCCCACCACAATTCCTATTCAGAGTTCTTCCTCCACGCCACAACTCCCGGGTAAAAGGGGTTCGCAAGTCGGCACTATAGTCGGCGCCGTGACCGGAGGCCTCGCTTTTGCGGCCTTTCTAATGTTCCTCCTCTGGCGGTATAAGCGTGGAAAAAAGGACGAGAAAGGTCCACCACTAGGCATCGCGGTGCGCCCCATGGAAGCGACTCCATTTGTTTCAATGTATGCCCAACCATCTTCAACGGCAGGCGGTCATAAAACAAACCTCGGCCGCCAACCCTGGTCGAGCATAACCGGCTCCGGTAAATATGTATCTGAACATAGAGACGAGACAGTACCACAAACAATAGTAGCAACAGAATTCAATGAGGCTGCCTCCGGGTCTGTGCATCAGCGTGTGGTGCACCAAGATAGTGGAGTGCGTTTATATCAGGAACCGAATGTAATCGTGGAGGATATACCCCCGGACTACACACCCAACTAGAATTTCTATCGAGCTCTGCCGACTGATTTACTAAGTATATTCCGTCATTGATTTCTTTCGTTGGTACTCTATTGTACTCCGTCCCTTTAGCCAAACCTATATCTTGATGCATCAGCTGTTACGTTACACACCGTCCAAATTCAATCCGTGAGCGTCGTATTTATGGGTCTATCAGCATAGAATTCACCAGAGCTGCAGTTGGGAATCTCGGGATGGTGGAATAGACTCATGGCGGAAATGCTGGGATGCCGAGAGCAACTCAGGGTAGTTGAGGCGAGAGGAATATGTTTGGTCAAGTATGTGCATTGCGAGGCGCAAGGTACTTAGCAATGGTCCCCGCCGCACCCTCTCGTACGAAAGGTATTCAACCCCGGACGCCCAAAGACAGTTTCCCGCTAACTTTACCCACCTAATGCCAATCTTATAAAGGTTAAGCCATAACTCGAATGGCCAGAGATGGTTGTTATCATCCAATAACAGTGATACCTTTTTACTTTGTTTCTTACTTGCGGGTTCGAATTGATTCGAATGCTGGCAAGGTATTACTGTCCCGGAAACGGGCATGCGTTTCATCCCCTGGCAGAGGGGTGACAAGAGTTACCCTTGTAAAATTGTGAGCATCAAGTGAGCGTAGTATCATACTTACCACTACGCAAATCTTGGCGTGAGACGTCCAGAGACGTCCACGTCATTAAGCAACCATTAGCACCGGAGCGGAGTCGGGACTCGGGGGTATCTCGAATTATATGCTGGTGTTTGGCAGCTGTCAAACATTTCTTGGCGTGTTTTGAAGTTATCACGTGACAGAATCTTCAAGCGTCTAAGGTTTTCATTATTCATTGCGATAGAACCCACCCTGACCCCAGAAATTCAATGCCTCTCCGCCTTCTCTATTGTGGGCATTCTCTCTCGGTTAACCCAGTGGTTCCAACAACGAATAGTGAGCCGTCCAGATTATCCGCAAATAGGGTTCAACACGTAGGCTATAGGTTATAATATGGTTATCGATAGCAAAATTTACTTCGCCAACAACATTACCCAACCGACAACACTGGTGTATTGTCCCAGATTGATCACTTCATGAAATTTCCAGGGATTGGCCTGTTTTTTTCGAGGCGCCTATCGATATGGATATGGGCGCCACCTGTGCAGTAAACGCCTATTGGCTATGCTCTCACCAGGCCTGTCGCCTGATCTTGACTTTACTCCAAGATCAGACGTGAAACAGCTGTTTTGGTTTCTGATACAACCACGCTGCTAGGAGCACCTCCTTCCTAGTAGGTGCATGGTAGACACCCTCCTCCCTATCTCCATTCACTCTTGAGGGTTCGATCCTTTTAATCATTTCGTGATGCATGATACAGAAAAAGATTGTTTGCACAGTCCCCATTTGCTTCCCATTCTATCACGCCCCCAAAATAATCTTGGCTTCGATGTCCTCAAGCAATGAAAGAGCTATCATAGTAGATGATGCAAACAATTAGGTTGATTTCAAGATATTGGTAGTCAGGGCTGTATCAAGAAATTTGGACCTCCTTTCTGCATATCACATGTAAGCGAATAGATATGGGGGGTTTGTCCTTCGTTTTCCGCGGTAAGATCTATCCTTGTCTCCCGACCAGCTCATCCGCGAGCGCTCATGTAGCTACTCAGATATAGATTTATTTTGGCACCACCATCCAAAATGCAACAGGTACAATTGATCTGCACTCCCCATCGATAACACTAGGGTTTGTATCACGAATATAACGAGTGGATGTCGTGCGAACAGACCAACTTGGCTGGGGATCTATGAAATCATGGCCAATGCTAAAAAAACCTTTTGATTCGACCACCTCAAGTATATGCCTTTTCCCGGCATTTCATTCGATGCTGTTGTGCTAGTCCAGAGTGATGATACGGGTCATTATTCTATCCTGAGCAGATAGTGCCCGGCGATGCAGCTAATATGACCCTCTGGTAGACGCTCCATACGGTTCTCGCCTCACTCTAGATTACTGTCTTGGACCGATACATCCACACCCACGCCCAATAAATCTACACCGACCCTGTCCCCTATCCAACCAACCCGGCCATCGTGAAAGTGCTATTAGGGGCTTCAGCATCGTAGCTCTCGGGTTGGGTCTTGTATGGTATTATAGACATGAAATGCAGTTCGAAACATCGTCCGCGACGACTTCTGCCCATGGCCATGTCCCCACTTCTCACACCAGACAGACACGAGGCAACAAACGACCGCGCTTCATTCAAACCGTGCTTGTGAGCAATGATGATAATAGCATTCTCTCCGGTCTCTCCTTTTCTAGATACAATATGAGAACGAGAACAGCCTCGGGTAATCAGAAAAGCTGATGTGGCAATAGAGCCGGCGCGCCATGTATCATAAAACTGCGATCATCAAGGGAGCTCCAACCCATCGATCCATACCCATCACATTCTTACCGCTCGACTTTGATGCCGTCATACCACATTTGCATTGCATCGCATCCTACCCGGCGATCGGAGACAGTCCGCCAACCCCCGCTGTGGATGGCATATTATCAGTTGACGTAGGAGGCGACGGGAGTGACGTGTTCGGGCCGTTCAGCAACGGCTGCGCTGGCTCATGCAGTGGAGCTGTATCATACCAGTCAGCAATGTAAGCCATTCGTCGAGACTGTCAGCATACACGGAAGGGGAGTGGGCGATGAAGATAGATGAGGATCACCTGTCGGTGTACTTGCTTTCTCGGATGTTGTGGAGTGAACACATGCTTGAACGGGAGTGGCTGGAGTTGCAAACGGAAGTGTAGGAGAGGAGGATACATGGGCATAGTCGTTGGTAGGAGTCAACGGTCCTTGTTGAGTAGCATATGGACATTAGTGTATGTTTTCGTCTCTGGGTCCTCTCTGGACAAGGAGAAGCCGGCGAAAGTCCCACCACATTTACTGGGTAGTTTCCGACAGCGGTTGGATGGCAAATTTGATGATGATATAATAGGGTGGGCACGTATCATGGATATTGAATACTGTTGATATGAACAAAATGTGAACAGTGTGAAATGTAGTGGCTGAAGCTTGATGTTGACGAATTAACATTTGACAGCCTAAGAGAAGGCAGAATCCAATATAGCAATAATGGGAATGGAACGTGAGTAGTATGTAGATCAATAAAACTCGATAAGAATGCTACTGGACTGTGTAGACCGGAGGTATATCTTCCACAACCGCATCTCGTTCTTGATGTAAACGCAGTCCACTATCTTGATGTATTGATTGTTGGCGCACGGGCTCCGAAACTATCTCGCTGTGATTCCTTGTTGCCCTCGTTTGCATCACCGGCTCAATCCTGTATCCCGGAAAGGTTGGATTAGAGGGTATTCTCGATGGAGAATTGTGTACGGACCGTGTAGCAGGGCGAGATCGACCCTCACCCTCATATATGGTTTGTAAGAGTTGATTGTGGACTGCCAGTGGGGCCGGGAGCCGTACATAGTGCTGGTGTTTATGGATGCTTTGCCTTGGGGCGCCTAAGTCGGCAATGGTCAGCCAGGGATGGCGGCCAAGCTTTACTTTGCGGCGGCCTGCAATCGACGATCGTTGTGCATACAATGGCATAGAACGATTCGCTTCCATGGGACGTATCGCGGTACCTAGTGGCGGAATTTTATCACTCTTATTTCCATATTTATGCCACCAGAGAAGTATAACGGCTACGAGAGCAAGGCCCCCAATGGCACCACCAATAATGGCGCCTCTTTCATCTGGGGATTGTGACGTGGGAACAGAACTCTGACTTGGAACTGGGGCAGAGCCCAAATTGGGAACTGGGTTTGATTGCGTAGCGATGTTAGTGTTAGTACTAACTGGTGAACCCCCACCCGAAGATTGTGATGTAGAGCCTGATTTGGGTTCTGAACTTGCTTGTATGGAAGTGTTAGTCAAACGGATGAAATCAAGGACGAGTGGGGTTTGCTGGGCTGTGCCGGTGAATGTGACAAGCAGAACGTGGGGACCGGGTAGGAGCTGTGGTGTGGTGAAAAATACTTGGTTGTACAGCGTCGTGGTAATGTGGGATGGCAAACCATTCAGATGAAATTGCTGGGGCAATCCTCCGTCGATTGAAAATGTTGCAGTCGATGAATTGCGAGACAAATCCTTGGTAATAAACCCCAGCCAACTAAGACTGGTTCCTTTATCGAGACGTCAATGTAAATGAAAGGCCACAAAAGAAGCGAAAAAACTTGCCTGTGAAATTAAAGCTCATCTGAGAGCCCGTCGTCTGCGTCATGTTTGCTGTGCCGTCCAAATCTCTCCAGTTGGAATCAAATATTAAGCTTGGATCGCGATTCCCAACCACAACAACAGCGGTGTCGAGCGAAAAACCTGAAGAAAGTGTGTATTGTAGGGAATCGAACCAAAAGGTCTGTCCGCGTGTTGTAACATTGACCGTGACTTCATGAGGACCATCGATTAGATCCTCATGCTCGCATAACAACCAATTGTTATTAGGGGCCACGAGAGGTTTTGTCGGTGCAAAGCTGGTTTTATCAACAAAGCATTCCCACTGTGGGTCTATCACGCCCGAGATGTTTGAGATATTGTTAGTGCCGAAGATTCTTATCGAGGTACCTGCATGAATGCTTGCTGATGGGCAACCAAAAATTGAGTGATAGGAGCGAACTTGCCATTGAAAGCGTAGGAAAAGCTCCCATTCGAATTCGTTCCGTGTAATGTTCGTTGGTAGGTAGGCCCAAAGTTTCCAGTCGTGTCCTGACTCCCAGTGGCCTGAAACCAACCTTGGCCCGTATATCGCACTTGGCTGTCTAAATCATCGACCACAATCGCTCTCAGCGAATTCGATATCATTGGTATTGTGGTGGATTATTCCCGCCTTGCCTTGGGTGTAGTGTTGTCTTGGGCGTTGTATGAGGGAAGAAATGTGGGTGGTGATATTGTTGTGGTCAATGTCGTATCACAACAACTTTTATTATTGATCTCCTGGATTTTGAGGACAAGGCGGCATCAGTTTTGCACATATCACAGCTATGGACAGTGATGACCGAAAATAGCGTTGTCATCAAGCCAAATGAGTTGAGTCCGGGTCCTAGCTCCCTTCCAACTCGTGTTGAATTGGGAGGGGGGTTACCTTCTAGTTACCAGTAGATGTTGGGAGACATCTGGGCGGACTTTAAGGTTGGAGGCGGAACAAACAGGGTGTCCGATCTACTATCATGCGTTAGGAGTTTCAAAAAAGATTCCGAATCTTAGATATCTTCACAATGTTCACATCAGCACACTTTTTAAATAATCGGACTTCTGTAGTACCTGCCCTAGCATCTCATCTAGAATTATGTCCCGTAATGTTTTTGGAAAAAGGAAGAATGGTGTGTCGGATGAAAGCCTTACGGTCAGCCTTCACTGGCCACCTTTGGGGGTAATGGCTAATCTTCGTCTGGTCCAGCTTTGTCAGGGTACAACAATGAGGCAGTGACGCAACGCAACGAGACTGCCGCAGAGTCCGCGCAACGGCGTATAATACAACAAGATGGCGGAGTACATTAGGAACGGAATGCGAGCGCAGAGGATAGACTCCCGGACTACACACCCAACTATCGAGCCCCGTCGGCTGATGTACCAGTATTTCATCGTTAGTTTCTTTTATTGTTACTGCGTTGTACTCTGTCCCTTTAGCCAAACCTATATACCATTTGCATCAGTCGTTGCGTTACACCCTATCCATATTCTAACATCATTCCATGTCTGCAATACATGTTTTATTAGCATAGGATTCTCCATAGAACTACGGTCGAAAATTCCTAGCTAGCAAAATAACTGAGACCCCAGGAGCAACTCGAAGTAACCGAAGCGAGGGCAGCGGAGTGTAAGTCTGGCCACTAAGGTTCGAGTATGTGTACTATGTGAGGGGTGAGGCACCCAGCAATGGCCTCCGCACACCCTCTGGCACGAGGAATATTCAACCCTGGGTGCTCAAATACGGTTTTGATCTCCCGTAGTTTCCAAAATGGATAAGTACGAGACCTCATATCTCTACAAAAGGTGTCCTGTCAAGAATTAGNNNTTAGCGCTGGAATTTGGATAGCATAGGCGAGAGACTTACATATTCTATATCAAGATCAAAGCCAGACCCAACACGATAGAACGTTAGATAGAGGGAGGTTAAATCTGGCAACCTGGTTGCCAGAAGGTCCACAAGCTGCGGGGTCAGGACGTCAACGGTCATTTGCAACTTTCCCAAACATTTGTCTAATGACGCCCTTTCGAGGATATCGATTGTCCCATCCATGTCTTCGAGGGGAATTACCGTGTTTATTATGGAAAAGGAGAGGAGTCTTGGGGCACGAGGAATTACGGACGGCCGGCTACTCATTTTAGCGAACACTGTTAACGCTAAGCATCGAAGGACTGGAAAACATAATTTTGAAAATTCGTCGCAGATCCAGGACCTGGATACCATGTCTTGGAAACTATGGCTATTAAATGCGACATATGGCTGTGTGATGGAAACACTTTCGAGAGTATTCCGGTGAGTGGCAAGAAAACGAGTCAAGACGGAAGGATCTGAAAACGCGTCCTCCATTTTGCTCACTACGATGTGGAGTTTAAACTCTGTGAGATGGGGGAAATGGCCAAGGCGGCTGAAGCACGGAGCAAGGTCAAAGAGGAAGAGTAACGATATTGACAAACATCGGAGAGTTTTGATGGGCGATATCGTGAATGCCAACAGACGAGAATAGTTCAAAGTCTTCTCCGAACAGAACAACGTTATTTTGAACGTCTCGAGCTTAGCCAATGTAATAGTTTTACGTGCATCGTGCAACAATGGAATTTTGGCTGCTGTGGCCATCACTAGGAGTGTTTTAAGATTTGGCCCGACGGCTTTCCAGACACTCTTGAGGAGTTTTGTATAGGATGGCAGCCTATAATTGTCGTAAAGGTATAGAGCAAGTATGTCCACCTCGCCACAGCCAACAATGGCAGTACGTGCGACTTTCATGAGGTCCTGTTTGGATGACCCCAAAATCGGAAAATTGGTAATCCTGAGCCACTCGTAAAAGCCACCTCCTAAACAAGCTTTTATGATTCTAAACGGCTCTTTCGCTTTGGTCGGTTTGCCGTAATGTTCATGGACAGGCATGAATTCAACCCGACGAACACGTCGGGCAATGTTGGGGTGCCTTAGGAATAGCATTAGATCCAACCACTTTGGTAAGAACAAGATATTCATGGACTTACTGGAGTTGGGTAAGAAACTTGACGGTGTTTGGGCCCGAATCACAACTCAAACCTTGACGGAGGATCAACTCCCGATAGCGTCGAGCAATGTCCGGGTTTCTGATAAAATGCGTTGGGTCCAAACTGATTCATAGCACAAAGGTAGCTATGAGCTTACTGGCTTTGGCTAGGAAATCTGAGGACGCCTGGACTCGAGCTGCGACTTAAACCTGGACGGAGAACCAACTCCCGATAGATGTCATTCATAGCGATCTCAAAAAGCATTCTATTGACGCCGATGAGTTTCCGAACCTGACTTTCAGGAATAAAAGAGATAATGTGGAGCCATAGTTCGGCAGGCAGATCTGGGGCCATGGTGGTAATTGCCAAGTGCTGACAATGTGTGGCTGTGCACCGTGCATCCAA
>CEMJ01393989.1:5446-47620 GCA_900068955.1 Clitocybe nebularis | reverse complement strand
GTAGAGCTCAACTCTGCGGCAACACTACCTCACACCTCTGCCCCAGTGCCCCTGACTGATTGTTCACTTTTTCTCTGTGCGATCTTCATCATATCTATGGGCTCGCTGGTATTGCTGAGTCGATCGTATCCACACTTCCAGCGCCTGTATTGCCTGCATCCACAGGTAGAACTTCCCTTGTCCGCGTGTCTGCTGTTTCAAATGTCGATCTTCTGACAGCACAGGGAGATTATCAGCGGAAGGTGATACTGCAGTTCCAGCTGTAAATCTCTCCCCCTTCCCTTTCACGGATCAGAGCACTTCAAGCTTCAAACTTTAATATTTTAATTCTTACTGGCTTACCGTCACACGTGATACGACTTTAGTCAGAAATAGGATCTAGCCACCCGCGTTCGTTGCCTATCGAGTTTCACCTTCGCCCGTCGTAACCGTGGTAATATCGATGGGCCTGACTGTTCCCCAGTCCCGTAGCTTGTTGTAAGGCCGAAGGCTCTAGTATTTTAACTTATATCTAATTCTAGTGGCATGCAGTCGGCCGTGTCTTCAGGTACCGCAAGATAATATACATACAGTGACAAATTGCTATATTCTCGGCGTTCGCGAAAGATTTCAGAGATCCTGTCTGTCAGGACATAGTACATAGGTGAATTACGTCCGATGGTATATCTCACGAAGGGGAGGCATTGGGTAGCGAGATAGGCCGCATAACCTGGAGCAAGATTACGTCGACGTTAGGGCTGGATGGTCGAGGTATACTCTCTGGAAGTTCTTTAGAAGGACAGGAGGAGCGGACCCAACGAGTTTATCTGCCCATTTGAATGCCTTGGATAACGAATCAACAACACTTTGGGGTTGCACAGGTGGTGACGACCATGCTCCTTGCGCTTCGTCCCACGTAGTCTCCTTTGGGACCCATGAATCTGCCTCTTTGGACGGATCGCCAGGAGGGAATGTCTCATTTGGAGCGATGTCGACAAACATTGCATCATGGGCTTCAAAAGGAGGGATGTGATCATCAGGATACTCTGGGGTCGGTGCAGTTACTATCGCCCCCATCAACATGTTGTTGAGGGTTGCATTCGACCCATCGAGCATAGCGTCGGGTGTAGAGCCACTCCCTGGATCTTCTCCTGAAATGTCTAGATCAGGTACTCAGATCGTGTTTTTGCGGAAACTGTACAGATCAAAGACTTACATTGTCCCCACTGTGCGGAAGGGACATTCTTCGATATAGGCTGAAACGTGAAACGGGTCTCATCCTCCTGGGTATCGTGCTTAGTGATGACCAGTGTCAAAGTTGACTCTATTTCTTCGATGGAGTGCATCGGTTTAGAATACACGGGCGTCGTTCCAGAGAGAGCTGTATGCCAGTCGTCTCCGTCCTTATATTGTACTGTCTTTAAAGCAAATCGACATTGCACGAGGAACTTGAATTTCCCCCCTAGGACAAGCCAAGGTGTACCGGGCGCAGGAGTAACCTCCTTGTTTTGTCCAGGAGCATAACCAGATTGGACAACAAGGGTTATTCCGGTATCGCTTTCACTACCTTGCTGGTTACTGGAACGTGCCAACAAATTCCAGAATTCGCCGAGGGATAAGGGAGGAGGAGGGCCTGGGTGGCTGCCAAAGTAAATGTCGAAACCGAACAGATAGAAGTTGACGTGAACATTGCCGCCAAATGGAGGTCCTTCGAGGTGAAGAGTTCCACCAACGTCCACGGAGATATGGATGTTGATGAACAATATTTTTGCGTGGAAGCCAACTCCGATTGAAACACCAATATCCCCGATAAAGTGGAATGGATTCCAAACCATCAAGAACTCAGCATGAGCATTGAGGTGTGCTTCGATTGGACCCGCAGAAAACAAAACGGAAAGTGAACCCCCTCCCATACATACTTTCGGAGTGACAGCGAAGAAAGCTTCTCCAGTGATCCCAATATGGCTGTCAAGCTGCCAAGAAATAGCCAGTCGGCCGGGTCGGGGATAATACGACGGGGGCCTGTATGCAGGATGGTATCCACCGACCTACATTTGATGATTACTGAGGGAACCAATTCCAAGGGTAAGGTTAACTCACACTAAATACAAAGTCGCCTGCGTAAGGTGATGGATAAAACCAATAATAGAGCGCAAATCCACCCAGAAGGTGGCATGACGGGTGGAGAACGAAGCTGTTCGGAGACAGTTTCCCCTCCACACTAAACGTTCCGTTCTTTATGTCGACGCTACATGTGATGCCAAGTTCGACATAAACGAAGCAAAGGTTCCGCGGCTCTGATGGCGGTAGCGAGCAAACAGCGTCGGCAAACAGACCAAGGGTAACATATGGATCTATTTCAATAACCGCGACTGCCCGAACATCAAGAGTTTCAAATGCCAAGGCTTCAAGTCCTACAGCGAACCATAATGAATCATTCTGTGGATGAACCCAAGTTTTAAAGACAGCATCTGAAAGAACTGCCAGAGCATTAGACGACGAGGAGGCGCTTCCTGCTGACTGGGAGCTGATCCCCTTTACCAACGGGAAATCCAAAATATCGTCAGCAGTCGGATACTTGAGATGCGAGTTATACCTAATTAGTTACGCTCGCGAATGAGGATAGACTGCATTCGTAGATAACGAATAAAGATACTTACCCAAAGCCCAATGTAATGCCGTTGAGTGTCGCGAACTCGAGTTCAACCAGTGGACCGTGCAGCTGCGCAAAAAAGAAGAAGGTCTTATATTTATCTGACCCATCGTTAACTATGCCATAGGAACCGAAGGCGAGGAAATTGTATTGATTTATGCCGACTACGATTCCGCCTGCGAAGAGTTCCATTGTTTGCGTCGATAAGTCTTCGAACATGCCTTCCAGGAGGATAGGTGGTTGGTTCAATCCTGCTGCAAGACCGTGAAGTTGTAAACTGAAGTTCGAAATGTCGAAATCCGTAAAGAAATCGGGAGTTAACTTGACACCGAGTCCAAATCCCAAGAGATCGAGGGAAATAGGTCCCAGTGCTAGCGCAGCATCAATTACGACGAAGAGATTTCCGTCTTTGAACTGCAGTCCAAGGTTGGAAAGGGTGAGTGGGCCAACAGTTTTGTGAACCGCAGCCTTCGACACACCCCCGCTGGGATTCTGGCTTGTCGTAGGAGGGTCTTCGCCTTCGTTGGTTTCGACTAAGGCAACTTGAGTGGCAGGGTTCTTAGTAGTAGCAAACTTGTAGTCAAGAACCGCCTAAGTTGCATAAACAGTGAGCAACAAGAAAATGCATGGATTCAATAGTTTACCGTCATCTTCCCGCTGTCATTCATCAACAACATGAAGTGGCAACCAGCGACAATGACAATATCAGCGTCTGCGGGCTTGGGCTTAGACTCCTTGAATAGGATCCCACTATTTCCGCCTGAGAACACAGCGGTATTGACCTCCGAAATCTCCTTCCTCGTGAGGCCAGCAGTGGCATTGCCATCCTGCGCCCAGAGGAATTGTATTCCATCGATCGGACTATCTACAGTTCCGACCACGGGTATTTCCAGGGACGGAAAGACGTGAGTGAACGAGAACATGAGTATTCGCTTCGGCTTTTTTGGGGTACCACCCGAAGGCGTAGAATAGCTGATTTGGAGAAAGGCAAATCGTAGTTTTCCTAAAGCAAGCTGGAGCACGAAGACCATTGGCGAATCCGCGGACATTGGCTTGGAGCAACTTAAATAGACGGGCGAATCCTCCCAGTTGTCTGGCAAGCCCCCTCCCCCCGGTATGTTCAGTTTGATGTCACCTATAAAATCCGGAAGTTCCAACGACTGAACATCATCTCCACATACGGACGCAATAACGTCGGATAGCGTGCATTCATTGGCCGCGCTGAGGGCTGCCTTCACCTGCCATCCTGTTGCGTTGCGGGAATATAACAAGTCCAGCTCCAGGTTGGCGATGACAAGCGACCCGTCCATCTTGAATTGGCTTGGCGTTCCGTCGGTGTCATATTCGTACGTCAATGAGAGCGACTTTATAGTAATATTACCCAACACGTCCTTGATTTGAGACTGCTCCTCAGGGTCGAAAAATGTGAGGAGGTCGCCAAAGTTGATGTTGTATAATCCACCAGTCAACGTCCATTTCCCAGAATCGTAATCTACCGATGCAAAAAGGAAGCTGCTATCAGTGCTAGATGAAGGGGTAGGCGAGTCATTAGGGTCGCCCCCGGCAGAGGGGTGAAGATTGACCTCGGTTGAAATGGAAAATGACAAGTCTTTTGTCTTCCAATTGTAGGCGGTAGCTAATTCGAGGCTCTCAAACGATATGGGTGGGATACTGCCTGGCTTGGGTGGGACTGCTTGTAAAACACCGGAGAACGAGATGCTGGAACCATCGACCTCAATCATAACACCAGTAATCTCTGTCGGAATCCCTTGAGGTGGAGTGCTGATTGTTACGTCCGGAATCAAGCTGAAGATAGAGAGACTTGATCGTATGTTAGCGGGATCGACTGTTGGCACGACTTCAAGGAGTTCCTCGTAGTACGGCATAAGCTTCCTCCAGCTTTCGTCATCGGAGTCTGGGATATACAGGTTGCCGCGGAAGAGCAACCGAGGCCATATAAAGCTGAGCATGAAGACGACCTCCTTTTCATCCGCCGATTGACCAAATTTGAGTGTTGCCTGACCTTGTACCGCCAGCATGGCAATCTTATAACCTGAATCGGTGCGTTGAACTTCGACTGAGGCTTGTAGAATATCAAAATTCTTGGAAACCTGCAAAAGCGCGTCCTCAAAACTTGTAATAAGGTCGGAGCTGCCGACCAACTTAAGCAGTTGTTTGAAGGCGTCAAGTGCGCCCTTGGGCCATCGAAGAGCGAACGTGTATATTGTAGGACTGCAAAACATGACGACGCTGAAATCAGAAAATCCTAATGAAAGACCCAGTTCCGGGGCTTTCTCACAATGGGTGTCTTCGGCTGTCACGAGTTTTGACATATTTCGCTTCACGACTACGGTGATTGATGTTGGCGCGACGTCCCACAATCCAATTTTTTTCAACGCATCTGTGGTTGCAGACCAGTCTCCGGGGGAAGCAACTGCCTGAAGGCGGAACGCCGCCGAATAATTGATACCACTGACTGGACTAAACCAGATAGCACTGTTCTTGTCATCCAAAGTAAATGAAAGGTCCGAACCAAAATCTACGGTGCCATCGTCGAAAGCGCCAAAGGATAACAAATCCTTTAGAGAAATTGTCGTAGCCGTGTTTTTAGACATGTCAAGCCGCAAAAAATGTTTAGTGGGATCGAATATAGCTGTGGATGCATCTTCACCGACTGTATAGCTAGGCCCAAACGATAACGAGGCACCCTCTGATGCGAGCGGTAATGGGACAACGATATCGAAGTGATCAATGACTGCTTTCGAATCAGTCAGTGCCCCGGTGACCGAGATCTGAACGTCTGTATTGTCTTGAAATGGGGAGAGAGCGGACGTGAACCACGCAAGCCATTCGTCCGAGGGATGCAGTAAGACGGCCGCACTTGTCGACGTCAAGTTATCGGCAAGTGTAATGTAACCGTTCGTCAGGGCGGACACGAGATTATCCCAGCGATCAGCTACAAAGGCTGAACGGGTCGCGTCATGAGCTTCTACAAGAGAAGACATGATGTAAAAGAAATTGTCGCCGCTATCTTCACCAACGGGGATCATCACCATATTGTTACTTAGAAGGGGTGACGGCGTAGATCCCCCTCCTGAGCCACCGCCAGTCTTTGGTTTCTTTGCAGGGGGTCCAGAAGGGCCGGCTGGGGGGGCGTGGACCGGGACAGCTATGGGAACAGATGTAGCACGCGCCTTTGGGCCGACGTACCTCACCTCGGCTTCTAGTCTACCATCCTCATAAGTTATCGAGACATGTGAAACTTGAGTGAGAGGATCAAAATCCCGGGATGTGATGTAGGTAGGCAGTGATTTCTTGGCAGTCGATGCTGATGGGAAAGCGCTGTCATCGAGGAAACATATTGATGGGAGGATATCTTTGTCCAACTTGTCGCGAGCCCAAGCTTCTTTGTCCCCCGAAGTTGTGATCCCGGACGTTTCGAAAAGGGTTATTAGGTCAAGCCCCGGTGGGTCAGTAGTATCAAATAGTCCTTTAAGTGCTGCTTTGTACTCCTTCACTTCATCCGAATCATTCAAACCGTCCGTCAATGGTTGAAATGATTGCGGGAAGATCGAGGCTTTATCATAGAGATAATATGGGAAGCACGTAAGGATAAGTGCCCTCACAGACCGGGCGTCCCTGATCACAGCATGTTGCCCACGCCACGACTTGAGGTATGAGTAAACGTATAGCAAGCGATCCCAACCTGATGAAGTTCCCAGTCAGGTCAGGAAACCATAGAATTTGTGTCAGTAGCTCACTTGGATGGCGATGCATGGTACCTGCCGAGAAAATAATATATGAGGGCTTCCAAGATTGACACATATTCACAGGAAATGATGTGGGGGCTCCGTGGTGACTAGCTTTGATGACAGGAATAGTATCTTTGATATCCGGTGGAGTTGTGGTGCGCGTATTGATAGCTTTCAATCCCGTCCATTCTATTATTCTCGCCTCTTGGTCATATCCTGCATCTCCAGCCATATAGTGTGTGATAGATGCATCGGGCATGATTGCAAGGCAGATGATAGAGCTACGGTTCACTGGTGTTTTGACCGCAGGGACTGGGCGGTCTGGCCACGGCCCCGGGCCAGGGAGCGGCAAATGTCTGTTACTTGCTGCGACAATAAATAGACCTGGGACAGTTGCATTGTAGGTGGTGCCAGCTTTATACGCGTCCAATAGCTCTTGGGGTGTTTTTGCTTGTGTGGCTGCCGCTATGAACTCGCCAGTAAACAGCTCTCGACCAATAAGCGTGGTTGGGTCGGTCGGTGGTAATTGATACGGAGATTTATTCAAAAGAGCAACATCTTCATCCATGTCAAATACCAAGTTGCAGATTCGACCCCTCCGACTGTCTTTGAATCCAAATATATTGGCAACAGAGTAGTCGAGGTTGAAGGCATTGGGGATGTGTTTATAAGGGATATAAAGGGTGGATATCGGTTTGCCATCATCCTCGTATTTTAGCCATGATATTTTAAACGGTTCTGTCCCTGACGGCGATGCCTTTGCCTGCTCGTCCAGCTCATCTTCCATGAGCTGTAGAACCCCCTTGTAATGGTCTTGATCCCAGTGTGTGATCACTACTGAGTCAAATTTCAAAAAACCCGAGACCTTGTATTTTACTTCGATCTCGACGAAGGTTTGCCGGATGTTGGTGACGCGGCCAGCATCCTTCCCCCCATCAATCAATACGGCTCGCTTGACTACTGGATTTTGAGGCTTCGGTGGGTGCTCGATAAGAAGAAGGATTTGGCAGTCGCCAATTCCTATATTCACTTGATAATAGTCAACAGAATTTGTGACTGACATTCTGCGGATGGTGTGTTGATATGATACCCGGTAGATGTGTAAGAGACGCACCTGTGAACTCAAGCAAAATGGAGTGATATTCCGCAATTGTTAATCTGGTCCTCTTATCTAGATATGTACGGCGGACACACCCCCCGTGAGGTCTAACCGTGCCGATTGAGATAGAGGCGCATATACTCCCTTGTCAAACCACTCCCCAGAATAGATGGAATAACTAATTTCTCAAAATTGCAGTTAACAGAAAGTACCCCCATTTATCAAGAACGTACTTGGATATCGCCGGATCGGTCCAATCCTATCTCATCCGTCTTTCTTCCTCCATCACAGTGAGAGCTTCTTTCACACATATAGAATCAGCCACGCGTGCAGAGATTCGATGTACAACTGAAGCGGAGGTATAGACAGGGTGGTGTTGATCTAGTGCCTGATTTGGAACCTTTTCGAGTGGGGATCTGGATTCAGGAGACAAAGATAAATACCAAAACCAGCTATCCTAACCCCGAGCGAATCATCACCCACAAAAGAATGATGGGCGAAGATCTTCTCATAACCAATGTATTATTATAGTAGCCACGTATGCACTAGCTTGCAGCCGAACCGGTATCCGTGGCCCTAATTGCATCGTTGAAGTGGTAATGCCAGCGGGCAGGAAGAGATAGGAAAATATTCCTGTGCCAGAGCATGACGGAATCTGTGAGAATTGCAGCATATATCATTGTAGGATAAACCTGGGTGACCGGAAAATTTGCAGATTTCAAGAGTATTAACTCTGGTGGAGGAGGTGATGTTTCAGAGATCCTGAGGAAAGAGGGTGATCCGAAAAAAGGGTCTACAGGATGAGTAAGCAGCTGTGGCGAGCACCCTTCTTGCTACTCGCCACGCCCAAGAAAGCATACTCATCACACGAAGACGCCGATCTTCGTCTTGTTTTCTTGATAATAACTATCTACATCCTACAGTTATAATACACTACATTATCTTTAATAACAAAAGGCCGAGAGCGGATCTCTCACACATAGAGTTCATGAATTACAATTGGTACACAAAGATAATGCTTCTATCACATAAGCTAAACGGAGTTCATGAGTTGTGTTGTGTTGTGTTGTGGCAAGATTTATGTACCCCGTCATATGACCAACTGATAGAAGTTAGAACCTGGTTAGAACTAGCGGTTTCCGTACAACACTACATGGATGCGCGTCTTACATCCACAGGAACACCTCACTGGCTCCGCAGATGACACCAGCGAAACACAACGATAACACCAATGTATTTATAGGACGGATCATGATGCATGATGGACCAGTCACCAGGGCTAGGAAATGTGAAGTTGGGAGGACGAACACAAATGAATGCCCCAAGATCTTGGTACCACAATGAACCTTTTGAGGCTATCGAGATACTCCAAAGTCATGGTCCATTAATATTGGGTCCTCCAAGGGTCAAATATTTCTCAAGCAAGGCACGTAATACATACACATACATAAGTCCTGTTAGAACTGGTGATACTCCTACACTTCCATACTGTACATGCTCACGGAGATGAGATGATCTCGTTTCTTCTTCTATTTAGTCACGCTGACAAAGTTCCACATCTGCATTTCATCCCCGCTGGTCATATTGTCAATAGCAAACTGAGGAATATTGAGCATACAGAACACCAGATAGATGTAAAATCGTATAAAGCGACGTACAATATCGGTGTTGCCATTCACATCAGTTACTTGACGGCAACTGATGACCTTACGAGGGTATCCTGCATCCGGCAGACAGATGCTACCAAGAAACATTATATTAGAGATGAATAAGTGCTTCTCAGGTTGCGAACGTACTAAAATCCAGGGTCTTCCTTCCTCTCAGAGAGTAACACCCAATCTACTGGCTTCGTTGAAAAGCCCAAATATCCTCCTAAGTCTGCAGCTGATACGGAATTGGTCCCACTTATTACATAGGAAATATTAAGTCGTGGACTGGTGGAAGAGGTATACTTGAGAGAAAACTGTCCAAGATCGATAACAATGAGCAATGAAGCTTATATAAAAAGCAATGGATAACCTTGGTAGTGGCTGCACCAGCTGTGATTATGTACGGCGCTGGGGACACGTTCATGTAGATAGAGTTATCGTGACAGCTCTGAAGCTGATAAGTCCCCTCTTCAACGAGGCGTGTTGCATGGATTTTGTCGTTCCCTAGCAGGTTGAACTTCTCAAAAAACCACGTTTGGCTAGGCACGGCCTGATGGTCACAAAACAAACGGCAATTAAGAGGTGCGGTTAAGATGTCCCTATGAAATCACTTGCATCACTGTCTATGAGGGAAATCTGTAGGTCATATATTAGAGTATGATTCATCCAAATCGGGGATGGAACCCACATCGTCGTCATCCTTAGCGTTATAATCTGCAAAACCGACAGACAGTTGGGCTGTCGGAAGGCTGATTCTAAAGTGAGGATCAATCAGGCCCATGGATTAGCGCCATTATAACATGATCTAACGCGAAGCAACTCACGACCACGCAGACCCTGGGCCAAAGCTGCGGAGATTCCATAAGAATGGGGTAGACATAGCAGACACGGGGTCGCCTTGAGCACTCTGCGTGGTACCACAGCCCAAATACGAAGTGGTGGAATTACCCGAACTCTGGATAATGTAAAATCCGTTCTCTTGTTGTGTCACAAACCACTAGAGGTGTTTATGGTTAATACACCTTGTGCCGCCGGAAATCCCTATCTTACTCTTTGATATAAATTATCAGGTTCCTGATTCTTTATATACACGGTGGGGTCCTCCGTAGGATCGCCTCCCGGGATCGTCAGTAGGCTGACCCCGTTGAAGGTGCGGATTCGGTAATAACCCGAGGGTAGTCGATAATTATCCAGCGTTGTCGTTATGACAGGAAGTAGATTCCACCGTCGATTTTCGTATCCCTGAGTAAGTCAGCGCTTTGAAACCCGAATGTGCGGAGGGGTCACATACTGATTTAGATGTATCGCAAGCAATTGTCAACCTATCGGGGCTGGTGTAAGGCCAATAATTTTTGGATACGTTGTATGCGGATAGCCTAATAGAACAGCGTCAGAGCAATAGTTGGAAGCCAAAAGTTTACCAACATGTAAGATCCACTCTGGTGTTCGATCTTCCATTGCCAGGAGGACGAAAGAGGCACGGCTACAAGGTTACTTGGGGACGCGGTGGAACATCCTATATATCGATCGGGGTCGGCAACATTCTGGATGTAGTAGTAGCCTTCGGTGTCGCCCGGAGAAAATGTCCACTACATGGCATAATTAGTAAACAATAAGGCAATAACTGCCTCGGAGCTCCTCACTTGTTGTCTTGTGCTATCCTTGAGAGGGCGCATTTGGAGCTGCGATGTATCACTTGGGGACTCGATGTAAGAGAGAAAATCGACATTCTGGAGGCGATAATTGACGTTGGTGAGAGGGAAGGTCATAGTGTTGCTTGAAGTCAAACTTAGGCTTGGTTTACGAACGCTGATGAACTTTAAAGATTTCAAAGTACACTCTTGGTCAAGATTATCAAGAACAAAAGCCCCATAGGCTCCCTATCGCTGGTTCCTGATCCTGGATCCTGTGGCACAAATTTCCATGCAGAGCACTAAAGCAACGATGATAACGGAGGTAATGAACACCCGGTTCGACATGGGCTCGGAGATTTGCGTTGTGTCCCCTCCGCGGAGGCGACTTCGAATAACTTGGAAGCGATGTGGTAGATGCACAAAGGGCTGCCTGTTAATAGAAAAGAAATTTGAATTGGGTCTCGGACTCGGAACATGTGTTGGCATGTAGCTATGTTAGGTTCAACTTTTGCCGCATCCTGGCTATGAATACACATGTCAATGAGCCATGATGCCGGGGAAGAGGGTTGAAGGGGAATTCGAAAGAGCTGCGGAATCCCGGGCCCTCAACTTCCGTGACCTGTGGTGGTGGTTGGGTGTGCGGGGAAACAAAGCAATACATATTGCAAGACTACGGTACACGTTGTGGGGAGGGGTCAAACCTTGTGACTTCGCTAACCAGTCTCAGGAACACTGACGCCTAAAGGATTCAAAGAGTCCAATGTCATTTAACCATAGATATCCTACTGACCAAAGCCTGGGTAAAACTGACCCGTCCACAACCCCCTCAAACCCCCCCGAAGTGAATCCTACGATCTGAGGTCGGGATAGCAGGCTGATTGATAGGATTGCCGTGATACAAGATTCAAAGTGGATCCGGATACAGTACACAGTGTCCGCTCAGAAAGGGCTGATAAAGGGTACAATCAATTCAAGGCACGTGGTCGAACTCAAATTAGTATTGAGGAATTCAAATTGGTACATATGTAAATTCGTTGCAATAAACCTATTCTCGTAACTTGAAATACATGAATTAATTGGGCCCAGAGTCCCTCTGATAGGGTTTGTGGTGTGTTCACAATTCTGGGAGCTTTAGATGGTAAAAACTACTTCGCCTACTATCCACTACCAAACGCCAGAAATAGCTTTGTATAGTACAGAGTATCCCAGTTATCTTCGTATCCAATTCGACCACAGTTCATTCCATAATCAAGTAGGACCGGAAAACTTCCACATCTGCATGTCGCTTCCGCTGGCCATATTATCAATACCAAACTGAGAAACAATCAGTAGGGGAGATCCAGGGGTGTACAGAACGACATACTTCATTACCTCTGACTGTGCGGTTGGTGATTACCTTGCGGGGATATCCTGCATCAGGACGGCAAATGCTAGTTGAAAGTTCAGCATGTTCGTGCGGCAAACTACTTTACCAGGATCCAGACGTACTAGAATCCAGGATCTCCATCATTCTCAGAGAGTAGCACCCAATTCATTGGATCGCTGGAAACATTTAGGAATCCTCCGCCGTCAACGAGAAACATAGTCTCTGTCTTGCTTGTTGCACAAGACAGCACGAATTGGGGGCTAGTAGAAGAGATGTACTTAAGTGTAAGCTGCACCAAGTGATCTTGAAATTAGCGGGAAACATCTGTAGAAGATAACCAATTACCTCACCTCGGAAGTGTAGTTAGTTATGGAGGTACCGGGTGAATGACAGTTCGACACTACATAATTTCCTTCTGCGACGAGACGTGTTGCGTGGACTTGGTCATCGCCTAGCGGGACGAAATTTTCGAAAAACCATGTTTGACTAGGCACAGCCTGCGGTCATGGATCGAAAATCAGTAAGGTACCTCCAGAGCATCTTGATGATATTACTTGCATCACTGCTTATAAGGGAAATCTGCAAGCGACATATAAGATTATGATTGGTGTGAGGAGGTATAACATACGTTATTGTCTGTCGTAGCATTGTAATCCGCAAAGCCAACAGATAGTTGCGCATTGGGAAGACTAATTCTAAAAGGATAACGTGTAATTTTATTGATGCTATAACCAGCTATATTGAAGCGACTCACGAAAACGCAGACATTGAACCAATTCTGCGAAGGCTCCAGAAGAATGGGGTTGATAAAGTAGATATAGGGTCGCCTTGTGCACTCTGTGTAGCACTACACCCTAAATATGGAGCGCCAGAATCACCCGAGTTTTGGATGGTATACAGGCCATTCTCTTGTCGTGTGACGGACCACTACGCAGGCGTGTCAGTACGACTTATGCCTTGAGTGCTTGTCTTACTCTCTGATACGCATTCTTAGGTTCTTGGTCCTGTATATAGACAACGGGGTCCTCCACGGAATTTTCCACTGGCATCGTCAGTAGATTGATACCATTATATGTGCGAATTCGATAATAACCCGTGGGCAGTGGGTCATTATCGAGTGCCGTCGTTGTGACAGGAAGTAAATTCCATCGTCGATTTTCGTAGCCCTGTCGATGGATTATGTCGCGTTGCAATGTCATTCTATGAAAGGGGCATACCATTTTGGACGTCTCGAGGAGGATCTCCGCTTCGGTGTTGGCATAGAACCAATAATTTATGGCCCCGCCGGGTGCTGATAACCTAACCAACAGAAACATCAGAGTGGTGCATTTGATGGGCACTGAAATACGAATGACATGTAAGATCCATTATTATATTCGATCTTCCATTGCAGAGCATTCTGAAGAAGGACGGGAGAAAGATGATTGTAGAGACCCCCCATATAGTAGAGAGGAGATGCGACGTTTTGAATATAGTAGCTGCCTGCAGTGGCTCCTTGTGTCACAAACTTCCACTGAATCATGATAATCAATAAGCAGGACATTGACCTGAAAGAAATGAATTCACTTGTTGCCTTGTACTATCTTTAAGAGGGCGCATCTGAAGCAGTGCCACATCGCTCGGAAGTTCTATGTAAGAGAGAAAGTCGACATTCTGGAAGCGGTAGTTCACAGTTGTAAGAGGGATGGCCATAGTATTACCTCAAGTCAAAACCAGGCATCGGTTGACACCTCTTGATAAGTGTTTATTGTGGTGTGTTCGCAGTTAGTGTTATCATCCAAATAAGACCTCCATATGCTAGTTCCCGATCCTTCCGACATCCTTTCCATGTAACGTATAGAAACCGGACGGTACATATGCTTGAAACCATGACATTGGCTCGGGAAAACATGCTCTCGTCCTGTAAGTTCGGGAGTAGTGGTTCGAATGGAGTTCCTTTTTCAGACTGGGAAGCGAAGATCATGAAGGTGGGGCATGAGGTCCCAGACACAGGGCATTTTGATTAGCCGTCTATGTACAGGAGATATGGAGTGTGTTTGAAATGGAAATTGGAACAGAATCCCAGATTTCGTTTGTGCCTGATGGGCTAGCATATATTTAGCTGTTACCAGTCAGTGATCGGCGATCAGGCTTTCAAGATAAAAGAATAGCTTCCAATTGCTCCCATCCAATCGCTCTATATCGTCACGGGTAGGAATGCTCAGAAAGGCCCGAAAGCGGCCGAAAGCTCGATTGGCAGAACTTAGCAATAGCTTTTTTTCCCGAAGGGCCGGCTGCAAGTAGATATTTAAGACCT
Organism: Clitocybe nebularis; assembly: GCA_900068955.1. Lineage (NCBI taxonomy): Eukaryota > Fungi > Basidiomycota > Agaricomycetes > Agaricales > Clitocybaceae > Clitocybe > Clitocybe nebularis. The sequence continues at coordinate 33,192 of CEMJ01393989.1, read as the reverse complement.
ACGGGCGATCGGGTAGGCTCGTTTCCTAAGTTTGTGTGACTTTGCAAAACCCGATCAGTGACAAGTATGGCATACGAGGTTCTGGGAAATATCTAGTTGTTGAACTCAGTTGTGGAGGATAGTTGATGGAGTTGGAGAGTCGATCCATATCGCAGTTTCCGACCCCAGGCTTTAATCATCATGATGTGGATGTGCATTGAGAGTGAAGTATGGTTTTTGTCAGCCGACATTGGAACGTCTCGTGCCAGCTCGTGCCCCCAGAATCACATACTTCCCACGATCATACTCTAGATCTGGAAGTTATATATATCACATAAGCGCATATATTTTGTATATGTATATGTATTGAATCAGCTTATTGTATGACGGCCATGGAAAAAAAATGGAGTGGTCTTATGGAAGAACTTGGAACCTGGATGCCCAAGACCTCACGATAAACTCGAGACCCCGGAACGCTTCAAATCTAGAAACACGAATTATTGTTTGAACATATCGAAAAGTAAAACAACGAACTTGTTGGAATATTTGGTCGGACAGCATTAACCCAAACTGTGTCAAAGGCACTGAAATATGTGTCCCGGCGTTCAGAAAGTGAGAAGAACTAGTGTGGATTTACTCACTTTGGCCCACCATTGACATTCGTCATACCGGGCTCTAAGCTTCCTGTGGTCGGCCCACAACAGGGAGAATTTGTACCCCAGACTACACCAACGCGTTCAATTGACACGGGTACGGTTTCTTCGTGGATTAGACTCACGAGGACCAGCAGCCCAGATAGCCCATCCAATGTAAACGTCATTAGCAGCCATATATTTCAACAAGTCGTCAATGAACTTCAAAGTTTGCACGTTACTTGAGCATTTTTGACGCGGTTTCATAAGAATGATCGCACCTGGAAGCAAACATCGTTATCTCCTCCACCAAATTCACTGATGACAGCTCTGTACAATAATTGTGAATATACTATAATAAATTAGTAGGCGAGCTCACTTCAGATTATTGTCTTGTAACCAAGTGGTTAGAGCGGCAAGATTCGAAGGGCCTAATGGTAGATGGTCTTAGCAATAATACTCAACATAACAAATGCCGTGGACCTGGTTGAGTGCAATTATCATGGCTGCCTGAGAAATCAATATCTACGCGTACACCACCGCTTGTTAGGAGTTGTTGAATAGATAGGCGGTTTTTGCCTACCGAGGTACTGTGGTCACCGGGTTAGATCTACTCTAGAATAGGTGGAGCCGATTGGCTTACTTCATGTACATCGATCGCTGTATTTTTCAGCGGGTCGACAAGTTTATTCAGGAAGTCGCTAGATGGAAGGTCACCCGCAGCACCCGTGAGTTGCGTCCACGAGTGGCCGCCTGTGAAGCCATTTCCGGGCGCAAGGATCAGCTGATGTGCCCCAGCAGCGCGGATACCGTCAATTGCTGCTTGGTTGTTTGTGAGGATAAGTTGGGTCGACTGGCTCGAGACATATCAACAACCAGGTGTTATATATAGCAATGGTGCTTACCATGTCGTGTGGTTCATTATTTATACCAAACACGACTTTAGGGTTGTTGGCAAACCGATGAGCTATCTCCCCCCAAAATTCGCGGAATTGTTGAGTCGTCGCAGCGGCGGGATCAGATGTATCCCCAATGACCTATGGGTGAGGCAATTGCGTTGAGCTATATAGTACGTGTGAGATGAGGAAGACGACATACACTGCCAGTGAATGGTTGCATGGATGGATCACTGGAGAAACGGTCATAATTATTTAATCATAATGGAAGAGTGAGCTAGGCTTTACTTGTATCGCATATAATTATGCGGGTCGATGAGGGCATAGGCACCTTTGGTCAAAGTGATGTAGTTGATGGCATCTGCAAATTCACTGAAGTACTTGAGATGACGTCACGGATCAGTTACAACCGAATCGAGAAGATCGTTCCACCAACCGTCTCGTTGAACCTGTTTCCAAGGCCAAACGACAAGGGACACATACGCTCCATGAGGAAAGTCACGCGGAAAAAGTTGATTTTTTCCTGGTCAACGAAGATGTCGACCGTGGTCTATGATGAATCAATACATTGGGATTCCACAAAACTTGAAAGAATTGAGACGCACCTTGTTGATAAACGCGTAGTTAACACCAAATCGACCTGGGAGACCGAATCCCGGAGTGTCCACGGGTGCAAAGACGCCAAACTCGCCTCCAGACTAGTTAATGTGATATCAACCTATGTTTTTTTGACTGATTCGGACAACTAAGCCTCACCTCGTTCACACCAGCATAGAGGATTTTAGGCTGTATAACCCACGGGAGGAGCAAGAGAGTAAGCCAGGTTACGAGCATCGTTAACGTTGAAGAATTTCGATGCGAGGCATTGAAGGCCACGTCTTGTACCCATAGATCGTGACCAAGAAATGCCAATTCTGGTGAGTCTTGGGATAAATTCTTCGGTCGGTAGTTCCTCGGAGCATATTGGAGAAATGTGAAGGTGGAAACCTGCTAGCAATGTGCAACCCTCCTCACGCTGTCGGGAAATTAACTTAAAGAGTTCCCATGCAACTCCAACCATAGGCACAATGCGCCTTGATGAACCCTCGTTGCGTTTATTTTTAGCGTCGAGGGCTCTGAGGAGACCAATTGGAGAATCGACGGAGAATAGCGGCCTCAAAAGAAGGGCCATTTCTCACCGGGCTTAGAAATATGAATAGGTTGTGTGTTGAGAGCAACGGTATTGGGTGATATGTCCGAACACATGTTGGTAAAATAGCAAATATTGATTATACTCTAGCGAAATAGGCGACGGGAGAATAAAAACCGAGTCAGATATCTAGTAGTGGTGGACCTGATAATAGAAACTTAGAACGTCAATCAGGTGGCGAGATCTCACTATAACGTACCTCCTCCCTTTCCCTACCCCTCATGGTAGGAGGCTCAGTACCCTTGAAGTAGATATCTGTCCAGAGGTCCTTGAGGAGAGGCTCTGGTGAGGCCTTCGCCGCCTCGACCGCGGCATCAACTTCGGCCTTTGCGTCCTTGTCAAGTTGCTATCACCCGAGACTGTCAGATATTTTGCAAGCCAGGATAACGTTATAAAACCAGACCTTGAGTTCCTGCTCAGTTGCAAGACCCCATTCCTCAATGTTACGCTGGAGGCCGCGAATAGGGTCCTGGGTGCTTCGCATCCTCTGAACCTCTTCGCGTGTACGGTATGTAGTTCCAGGGTCGGACATACTATTGTCAAGGTGAGAAGGTGAAAGAAAATAGTGGGTAGTAAGACGCACGAGTGACCGCCGTAGCGATAGGTGACAAATTCAAGGAGTAGAGGGCCCCTTTCGTCCTCAACGGCCCATTTCCTGGCGAACTTGACGGCTTGCTGGGTGGCAATGATGTCCATTCCGTTCACCTGACGCGACGGGGTTAATCGGAGTTATCAAAATTCCAAAAATACATACCTGAAGTCCCGGGATTTTGTCACCACGAGTGAAATACTCGGTGTTGGACGAACTGCGTTCGGCTGAAGTTCCCATTCCGTACTTGTTGTTCTCGCAGATAAAGACTGTCGGGAGGTTCCATAGCTTCGCCTACAACAAGATCAACTAGGGTCATCGTTGTAGAAAAAAGGACGAACCATGTTGAAAGCCTCAAACACCTGCCCTTGATTACTCGCACCATCTCCGTAGAGCGCGAATGTCGCATTTTTCTCCCCCATATATTTTTGAGCAAAGGAAACACCGGCTCCGACCGGAACCTGTGCACCGACAATTCCGTTCCCTCCGAAGAAGGACGGGGTGAAGATGTGCATGGAACCTCCTTTTCCATGCGACATGCCATTTTGTCTCCCAAGAAGCTCACCCATAACACCAGTAATTGTTCCGCCACGTAGAACGGCGAAAGGGTGGCAACGATATGCGGTGATAACACGATCGCTGGGGACAATACCATGTTCGAGCCCCACCGAGACGGCTTCCTAGAAGAGAGGTTCAATATTGGGTTTTTCTGGGTCTGAATGCGACGTACCTGTCCGATGGCCAAGTGGCAGAAACCACGGATGAGCTTTGCTTTATACAGCGCGTCTGCAGCCATCTCCATACGACGCATTGTCTGCATTTGCCTGTACATCAAGAGCAGCTGGTCCTTGGTGACTTGAACATCGAGGTCCGGCGTTTCACATTGGTGAGACCGGAAGGAGTCCTCGTGAAGTTTGACCGTAAATGGTTTCGTATGATCAACAACACTCTCTTGGAGCTGTGTCGTGTCTGCCGAGGTTTGGATGGCGCGCACACCCAAGGGCTGTACATCTCATGTTAGCCTTTCATATAGAGCCGCATTTCGAGCACATACAAGTCGGCGAGGAATCCGTACTCGTGCCAGAGAAGCCATTAGGATGGATGATGTAGGAGGAGGAAAAAGTGTGACAGCAAATCCCCAAAATTCCGTAAGTTCACGGCGGCAAGGTCTGAAGATAACAAGTGCAAAGTCAATGTGCATAAGCGGGCCGCTCATCCCGGCTTCTCCCCACATAAATGTCCTCGAGTTGATCACGGATCAAAAGAGAATAAAAGTATCGATTCCAACGCAGTTTTGCTCCACAACGTATGGCTTCAAAGCTTTCATTATAGCAGACCTTACTCAGTCTCGGGTGGGGTAACTTATATTAGTCGATGAATACAGTCTTCGTACAACATTTTTCGGAATGGTATTCCGTTGATAATCTACCCGGTCTAGCGGAAATTGATCCGGGGGTGACGGAAACAAGGAATGGGGAAGGGAAAGAAAATCAACCTACACGACACCCACTGGGATCTCCTTCTCGAGAATCTCGTCCACCTCCACACATTCGTTTGGATTTCTAAACACGCGTAGGGGTATGTGTCCTGGCATCTGAGTCCGCGCCCTATTCACCCGGACCTGCAACAAATGTCTCCGCTTCTCCGCATCTGACATTCGTCCTGTAGAAGTGCTGCTAGTCGAAGATACCGACGATGTTGAGGAAATGGACAATGCAGGCGATGGTGTTGGGTGGCTAACGAAGCGGGAACTAGGGGCAGCAGGAGGCCCTGTGTTGCGTTTCCTCATAGGAGCATGTTTCGCGCCAGATATGGCAGGTAGTTGTTCAGCAGCGGCAGTAGCGGAACTCATTTCCTGGGGTTCGGAAGTAAGGTGTGATGAAGTAAAGTAATCACCACTCCCTGTCCCATCCCCTGGAATAGTTGTTGAAGGTGTAGTTTTGGAGAAGGATCCTTTTGTAGAGCCCAATACCTCTGAAAGTGTTCGTCTAGGGCGAGGGGTGTCGTTTGTACCAGGGCTTGGGATAAGAGGGTTTGGCCGTGTTCCAGCTGCACCGATATATTTCCAACCAGTGGGGTCATCGATGGGATCACCTGTCTCGACATCTCGTATAAACACAGCAAGAATTTGATCTGAGCGTTCACGGGCAAGGCTGGAGAAGTAACTTAGTATATGAGCAGCGGGATAAAGGAGTTCATATATTCACTCAGCGTAGAGTTCCAGGTCTTGTTCACCTGAATCACCAATTAAGAAGAATCGTGAATCAGGAAACGAATCAAGGATGTCGACTACACCCGCCCTTTTACGTATGGCAGGAGCTGAGAGGAGGCCATTGAATAGTGAGCGACCTGCATATGACTTCAATTTGATGGAACCTTATTGCCTCCGTCGTTAGACGTGTCAAGATGTGAGATAATTTGCCAAATACCTGGGGGTAACTGTGATACTTGAAAGAACTCGCTCAGCACCGGAAGAAGTTCAAAGGGCCCATTTGACTGGGCGCAAAATATTGATGAGGGACGGCGGAAACATGGTGGGTGCTTACCACATAATGGAACCGAATTCCTCTGCTCCACATCCCACTGTACCATTCACCCATCCCCGGGATAATATTTTCCTGTAGATCCTTTACGAAAACATTACGGAATACAGCACGTGTGCCACTCAGGATATTCGACAGCTTGACAGTATCATCTATATCCGAGATAACACGAATAGGCGAATGGGTAATGGATATGTGAAGTGTGCTTGGTAGAGTGCGAGTTTCAGGACGAATGGGACGCGATGAGGGGCGTGAGTCCGAGTCCGAATCTGAATAAGGTACTTTGGGTATGGGTAAAAGCTGTGCTGCAACAAGTAAATCGTGTTCCTCGTATGGGTCCCCGAATGCAATATGAAGAGCGCCCGGATGCTGGCATAAGTCTTCCCATTTAACTTTAAACCGAGCCTGAAAACTCCCATCCGCAGCTGTTTGTACATCCTGAAATGCCACCGGGCCATGATCTACCGCGTCCTGGTCATCCTCGCTATCTGTCCTCTGATGACGAATTAATGTTTTGGGTAGGGTCGGGTAGTGTGGCGAAGCAAAGAGATGGATCCGGATGGTCCTCCCAGGCAGAACTGAAGACCAAAAGGGCCGAAGGCGAGACTCGAGATTAGCGTGTAGTTTGCGAAGAACATCTACAGGTATTGCAGTAGCAGGATTCATGTGGCGCGGCTGGGAAGATGGACGCGGGGTAGTATTCACAGGTGGGCCCGGTGTCCCTTCATTTAAATCAATCGAGGATGACCGAGAAGACCCTGATGAATTCGGCTGTTCGAATCCGGTCTTAGCACGCCGTAGCTCACGCTCTAAGGCTTTAATCTCGCTCTCTTCAGTTATCTCGGATGGGCGAGGAGGAAGTTGTATTTGTGCAAGCAGCGCTTCCGTCGACGGGCTCAGGCGAGGAGAGGGATCAGATTCGGGCGATATTGCATCTGCTGTGAGCTTTGGCAAGGAAGCAAAACCTAGGATATGGTTTGGCTTGTGACACAATTAGTTTTGGACTTCTTACCTTTTGCTAAACGTATGAATGCTCGTTGGGAACGACTTGCCATTTCAGGTGAACGATGACTGGATGCAAATCCAGACACAAAAACGTCGACTTCAAAGGCCCCTGTAATACATAGTTTAGAGAAACCTGGATCATCTGGATGGTCTCGAACGTGCCTTCCAGTTCATGACTCGCCACCTTTTGATACTTGCGTGCGGCCCAACCTGGAAATAAATTTATCGTCTCCATCCCGGAACTCACAGTATCATCACTCGGCCCCCTTCGTAGCTTGATTTTCTGTCCTGCCCATGCTCTCCAGGTCTGTGTATCTTCAGGTGTCGTGTCGGTCTGGTTTGGGTGCTGGGGCTTGGCTCCACCTCGAAGATATCCCTTAAACGATGATATCCGGGACGACGCAGAATTTAAGTATCGCCAAGGTGTTGTCATGTCTTCGGGCATAATAAAGGCGAGAAATGAACGAAATCATGAGCGGTTTAGCATCACACTTATGGTAATTGTTGGTTTATGCCATGTCGACGACTCGATGAGCCATTTCTTACAGCTCTAGTCTCGTGACCTGTGTAACTTGCCATCTCAGTATTAAGACTCCGATTACTTTAACTTACTCCACGCAGCTCTCGTTGTACATCCTCTTGGCCCGACATCCAACACATTACAATTTACTATTATAAGTTATATAACATAAAATGGTTTATTTTACTTGCATGACATAGCCAAACAAATAAACCCTAAATTGAGATTACTTTCTCTTCAACGTTGCAACTTTCACACAAACACAATGCTTCCATTTTTACGCCTCCATCACCAGGTTATCGATAAATGTTTACGATTACACTCTCAAGATACAATCAGAGCCTATGCCACTTACTCAAGAGAAGATGTCGCTTCGAAATCGAAGTGTCAGATAAAACGCAAAGACCACGGCAGTAGTGAGACTCGGCTCTCCAAGACTATATCGTATCTTCTCCGGCATGGGGCTGAGAGTGAAGGGCTGCCAATTAGGAAAGATGGTTATGTTTCAGTACAAAGCCTTGTGGGTTTGCGACTTGCTAGATTTATCACCAAAAGTTCACTTCGCGCCGGTACTAGCTTAATCACCCGAAACTCCGATGCACTGATGTTATCACCCTGGAGAGAATTGTCAAAAATGATGGGAAACAAAGGTTTCATATACTGTACGACCCCCATGCGCAACCCGGGTCGCCGCCCCAAGTTGATTCATGGTGGATACGTGCGAATCAAGGTCACTCCTTGCCAGTATGTTTTTGGTGCGCTAACTTTGGATAACTGTCGAACTTATTGCGGCTTGTAGGAAGTCGAATTGAGGCTCAAAACAATAAACGATGGCGATGGGATACAAGTGGCCGTCCATGGAACCACGCTACGTGCATGGAAATCAATTTGTAAGTGAAAAAACACCTATGTCAATAGATAAAACTTAACATAGAATCTCTTATCTCAAGCCAACCAAGGAATCTCAAGAATGGGAAGAAACCACATACATTTAGCTCAAGTTGCTGCCGGTGCAAACGGTATCGGCGGTTCGTCTCTTCTATTCCTTCATGGCATGACTAAAAGGTCTCTAAGGCATGCGAAGTTCCTCTCAAATCTGGATTTTTGTTGATCTCCAAAAGGCGCTGAAAGCTGGGATTCTATTCTACCTTTCAAGAAATGGCGTGGTCCTGACCCCGGGAAATGAGATGGGTATCCTAGAGCCCCAATTCTTCCAGAAAGTCGAAGAGATCAGAATACAGAAGACCCTGTTACCTGGCCCTACAGAAGAATCAGGCACAGAACTTGGGATGCAAGTGAGCATAGAAGCTGGACCGGAACCAAACCGAATACCCAGCCGGGCCGATAACCAAATCAAGGATTCTTGATGTGGCGCAACTCGTCGGAAACATGTATGACCAAGAGTAAAACCACCGAAGAACGAAGCAAGTTTACAAAATGGCTCCCTGTCACTCGAGTTGGTGTAGATGATACCCCTTAGACTGTCTGCTAAATGGGTATGGAACTGAGACCAATCAATATTCCGCAGCCAGGATTGCGCTGACCACCCATATATATCCTTAGATCCCAAAGCTTTGTAAAGGTTGAAATATATTCTTTATCACGAACAGCGCGGGATGCAAGATTCCAAATCCAACAGCCGCGGGACACAACGCTGATCAGGGCTTATCCGCATTAAGGCCTAGACTGCCTTTATACTTATGAGGTGCAGGTACGGTAGGTAGTAAGGGGGGGGAAGTCGACTCTCGAAAGGCGCAATATATTTTCCGGACAACCACAAAATGCAGTATCTGTCGGAAAGTTGTTGAAATCCCACGCACTGCCAAGGTGCCAGGTGGTCGTAGGCATGTGGTCTTTTAGCGGTGGTGGAGAGGAGATAAGATAGGTGGACCATCTCGAGATGTGATAATCATTACTTTAGGATGTTCTAGCTATCCTACTTACACGTTCGGGGAAACTTCTTCCTGAATCCTCGTAGCGGGTTGCTAGTAAGCGAACAAACGACAAGGTAACTGGCCGTTGATCAACATCAATGTATGCATTGATTCACAACTCCCCCAGTGAACGATGGCAAGTGCCAATCAACACAATGTCTGCGTACCTATGAAAGTGGACGCTTTCAGCTTAAATGCCGCCGCATGCAATGGTCCTTCTCTTTTGGCTCCTATATCCCTCCCTGATTACACTCACCTTCGCCTGGACGAAACATTGAAACATGATGTCCAAGAGGATGTCGACCTCCGTAACACTGCTCTTGGTGCAGCATTCAGTGAGCGGGTCACTGACCTTGCCACGGGCGAGCTAAAGAGAAATAGGCTCGGTATCTATCTTCATTGGCTTCTCCCCCGCTTTTACAGAACTGGTCTCTCCGTTACACAGTCATCTGACGGTAATGCGGCGGATTTGCGGAATAAGCGTGGTTACCAACCCACAGATGGGGCAGGGAGCGACCCGCAGTCACCGACCTATCGTCCTCTACCTACACGATGGATTGTTTTGCGTCACCTTATAGCTAAAACACCGCAAAATGCAAACATCCCCGAATTCCAGGCCTTTGTTATCGAGTCGGACCGTCTCCAGACGATGGAAAACCTTGGCCCCGATGTCGATATCGAGGTTGAAGTATCACCTTTCGTTTACATGGGAGGAGAACGTGACACCCTCGGACACCAAGCTGAGACTTTCATCGGTTTTAAACAGCCGCTGGAAGATTGGACCGAAAGTGGAGATGATGAAGACATCATCAGAGTTCCACTTTCAGTTCTTAGCAGTGTCAACCCCCTCTTTGTCGATTACCAGCCCCACAACACCAATGTATTTTCTATGATCGACAACTTCAAATATGATGATGGCGGAGGTGTTGCTTATCTACAGGGTGCCAAAGCCAATTATTACATTTTGGGTTGGCATCCTGAAGCAGAGAACGACCCGTTCCATCTCTTTGAGCAACCCAAACCATATCCTATCCACCAGGATCGCGTTGATGCCTGCTTGATGACACTTGCAGATAGCTCGTCTAACGACGTGACCGACTGGGCAAAAAGTGTTTTATCTTTAGATGAACCGACAAAGACGATTACGCATGGCGCGATATACGAAGTTGTGTGGGATTTAGATGCGAAGCCTCCTGTTGTTCCAGCGGATACTATCGCCAAATCTTATGATGAGTTTTCGCCCGTCTCTGTGGGAGTCAACCCAGTGGACGCCTTGCTCGCCGTTACTCATACTCAGTCGCTGAACACTGATGAACAACAGACCCCTAGTGATGACCCAGACCTAAAGCCGGATCCTTTAGCCCAAGACATTCTATCTCTGCAAACGTTGGTTATCAAGCAAGGAGAGGATCCAGATTCTCAGCTGGATGCCTCTGATTCACTTTATTCTTCTTACTTCACCCCAGCCGACGCTGGTCAGCAGTGGCACGTTTCTGGAGCCGCGACTATTACTGCTGATGGGAAGAGGCCCACGGTTCCTGGCGCGCAGGAGCTGCAGGATCTCACCAAGGTTAACGAGTACCAGAACGCCCTGGACCTGTGCACTCGCGAGATGAAATGGCTGAGATGGAGCATCTGGGCAGAATGGTGGAAATGGATCACTACCCACCGCGAGCGCACCAACCAGGAAAAGCAGGTGGTAAGAGACAAAGTTAACTCCATGGTTAATAGTCATGCGCAGCTCGTTATCGAAACACAGCAGTGGAAACGGGTGATGGATGCGATCATCAAAAAATACAATTGGGAGACAGTTACGTCTCCCAGATATTACAGCTCCAAAGACCCGACTATCTTACTCTGTGGCGTCAAGAGCGGATGGCCAGTTGACTTTGCTTCGTCTCTTAATATACGACTTGATTCCCAACTCATTTCTGCCAACGATCTCTACGATCCCGCCCCTGATGGATGGGAAGACATCCAAAGATCATTCGCAGCGATTGCGCAAAAGCTACCTTCTGATCTACAGGAGACGGCTGGAGCTTTACTGACAGAGTTCTTCGTTCTTCGGCCTGTCCCCACGACTACGCCTCATTTACGTCCCTCGCCCGCTGATACTTTATTATACCCTCTTTATCACGATCGAGGCTTGGGCGCTTCCGAGCCTGCCGCAGGTGAACCTGTGATACTTAGGGATCAGTGGAACGGGACGCAGGCGTGGTTCCCCCTCTTCGCGGAGTGGGAAATTGAGTACGTTCATATAAGTGCAGAAAAATGGATCCCTGCCACTCGTGAAGCATACGGACCGGCTAAGTTATACTCAACGATCAGGGGTGACGCAGATATTAGTAATATCACAAATAGGCGCACTATAAGCGGTCGATCTCTTATCCTTCCTCAAACTGGATCGTCGCTTAAAACCACTGTGGGACAGCTACTAAGGAATAAAAATACGAAGCCGTCGGATCTTGACGCGATCAATGCTGCACTCGACCGACTGGATCTCTTGACATTATCAGCAAACGGTGTGAGTGGTAGTCTAATAACGACAGGGCGAGGTAGGTGTATATTTTCATCGACCTTGGAAGTGCCCAGGCTCACTCTATATGGAGGTTCACACGTCGCACCGACCATGTATCAGCCCGGGTATGGACCCCAGCCTCTCCCAGAGGCTGTCAAAGCCACTCAAGGCGTGATAGACCAGAACGCCATACGTTTAATGACCGAAACCACCATGACGCCCTACGGGGACTTTCCAGACTTCAGGGATGTATCTCACTCGCCATTCAAGCCTGCTATACATGGTCAATTCTTATTCAAGAAACTGAATCTTGTTGATATGTTCGGTCAAGCTATCTCTGCAATCGATCCTTCTCCCAGTGTAACACCCATTCTTCACCCTTACATCAGCGAGTATTATGCCTGCTCGGTCGACAAATCATCTGGACAACCAATTCCCCGCACAGTAGAAGCAGATTCGGCACAATGCGTCCAAATTGGACCGTACCTAAACCAAGACAGCCGACTCAATGCGTACTATGTTAAATGGGACACGTCAAATAATATGTGGGTCCCTGTGACAGAATATGATAATCCGATTTGGGGATGGCTTGTTGTGAATTACATCGACAATGGTTTACAAGTGTTCTTACCGGATGGAACCTTCTACAGAGAGATCCGCTTGGGTGGGCCGGAGGGAACTTCAGATGGTATAACGGCATGGTTGCCTTTCAAAGCGCCGGCATCTGACGAAAATATTCCTCCCCAACTTCGCGCACTCATGCAGAAACTCAGGGAGGCCGATTATCTACGAGAATTCTTTGAGGTCATGACTAAAGCTTTAGACGCAGTGTCATATGCACCGAATCAGTATTCAGGATACTTTCCCGCAATCACCGGGAAACCCTTTGCGCTCGTTAACACGGGTTGGTCACTCGAGCTCTCTCATCCTCCGCATGTTAATCAATCGACGAGCTGCCCCGAAAGTGCCATTGCTGAACCTGGCCTTGAGTCCTACGAATTCCAGATTAAAATGGGAGACAAAGATAGGACATTTGATGGCCTCTTGGGATACTTTCAGGAGAAGACGAACACGGATCTCGATCTCGACCATTTCTACACCTACTTCCCCGGAAGTGACACTGGGGTCGATCAAAGTTTGACAGTTTTGATCGAACCGGACAACTATCCCACTCTGAGCCCCTTCTTCAACTCAGCCGTATCCACCGATAGTGGCGAAACTATAGTGAAGGAGCCGTCGGAAATTCATATGGAATTCAATAAACAGCTCAAGGTCTTTGGGATGCTGGTCGATCCGTTTACGCTCATCCACGGATATAGCAGCTTTCAGCCAGTCCAGGTCCTTCGTCTACCTCAGTGGGCACTCGAGCAATCCCTAAAGAATATTACTGCTTTCTTTCATATGGGGCCAATTATTATGCCTGATGACGTTCCTTCATATGACCCATCCCGCGTGCTACATTCCGGCTCAAGTTTGGACAATATCCCCAAGCCACCAGACGGCACGCCTGCCTTCCCAATACCATCCGTCGCTGTCGCTGATTGGGCCTGGTTGCAACCATATTATAATATCGATTCAACCTCGGCCCCCGAACCAGATGCCTTTGACAACATAGCATTCAATCCATTTTCGCTCACCGCATTCAGAGAGCAACCCGATTTCAAACCTACTCCGTACACTGCGGTTGAAGGATATCTCTATTTAAAGACTCCGATCACCAGCCCAGATATCCCACCGGCGCAAGGCTAGGGCTAGGGGGGTAACTTGTTTTCCTGAAATAACATTTCTCCATACAACATGCCGCTTGTAGTTGCTCGAAGTGTACCAAGTATGTACCCGAATATGTAACAATATCTCTATAAATAAATCAACGAGGTGCTGTTCTTACAACTCAAATTTTTTAAGGTCGTGGAAGTTAACGACATACAGTTTTGTTAGCGAAACTTCAACGTTTCGTTAAACTTTGAGTATGAGTATATCGCACGTATATCTAGATGCTCAGATCCAAACTAGCAATACATATAATTATACAATTTTCGTATCAACAGTGTTGATACGCTTCCTCCCCTGGAAATACATCTGCAGCTATGTCTAGACTTCCGATATTTCATTCTCCACATTAACATGATGGATCCAATTTGGTGCCACCTTTGCGTTCCCTTGCTTGCTTAGGTAGAACTCAGCGATAGATATCGTTACGTCCTCGGCTACATCGTTGACTACCGCACCACTGATCACAAAAGATATATCCTTGTTGTGCGCAAGCAAAGTTCGGTCAGATATGGCCTTTGGCTTCAGTTCAACGATGACAGTTTGCGGATCGCTTCGAATAAGTGGAAGCATGCGTATATTGCTAAGCATTCGTGCGCCATACAACCCAGGGGCTGCCTTGAGCAGACAGCCCGATGTGTTCCCCAACGGAATTGTGACCTGAACGTAGTTGATGGAATCGGTTGAATCGGCATCATTCGAGTTGCGGATTAGCCGGAAGATGATGTCTGTCCCATATTTATCTATCAGAACTATTTTCGAGTCGTTATCTCCGGGAATCGGCGAAGGAACATGTCCGCGGGTGAAACAGAGTGGGTTGAATCTAGGAGAACATTGATTCAAACTGTCGAAGTCGGGGGTTTGTGTTAGCGTTAGTGTAGATAGGCCAGAATGATGGGAACGCTCCTGTTCTTCAGCGGGTCTAGCCTGCCCGACCGACACTAGGGAGGGGGGTGGTCGATTCGTTCTGCGAGGGGGCCCCGGGGGGCGTAGGGGTTGACGAGGTGGCTGGAGCTTGAATGGACGAGGTGCCCCGCTATCTGGCGCATTGGGAATAGAGGCAGTCGCGGCAGCATTTGCAGGCAGAGAAAACACCGGCTGCCCGCTATGAGGGTCCCCAGGGCCAGAAATCTCCGCTGCCGGTGCCAACTTTCCATGGAATATGAGTCGATAAATAGGATCATTAAGTTCGATCCCCATCAGAGCTGCATTGGTTTCAGAGCCATTGTAAACATCTGCATCGGTTTTGCGCGCCTCTTGAAGTGTGTCAAAAATCAATTTAGCAAGCGCATCCATTCGGATAGTACGCCAATTCCAGTCGTATATATCACAACGTCCATCTGATCCCCGTTCACGCGTTATAGGCGGTTCGATCTCGGCCATGCTCTTATCAGTAATAGCTGAATAAACATTTCTCAGGGTAAGGCTGAAAGATTTGTCTGTCAGCGTTCCGTCGTGGCCAAAGGCGAAACATTGCTGGTGTGGAGGTTGGCTAATGATGAGTTCGTCGAGATTCCCTGGCATCCGATCCAGCAAACAAAACATTATATCCTTCCGGACGTTCACCTGCTTCAGCACCTCCGCTCTCGGGTCAGCCGGGTCAGGCCATGGTGCTCGTACAACCAGGTCCGGGAATACATCGACGGCCACCGACCGAAGATAGAATCCATATGATGGGACCTGCGGCGGGTGCTTGAGCTCGGGGTGAATTTCATCGGTGAGATATTTAAGGAGTTCGGCCTTGATTGCTTGTCGGGTGATGTCATTGTGGTCAAGGTGATTAGCTACGCTCAGCGCCCCGTCCACGATCGCGCTTAACCACTTGTGGTCGACGTAAAAGAAGCGTATACATTCTGTTGGGAGCCAAGTCGAATCGGGAATGAGATAATACGACGGAATGCCTTCCAGATAGATCCTGTCCAAGAGCCAATTTAAAACAAGACTCCAATCTGTAGAGGCTGGGTCTTTGAATTCTGTGTAGTGGCTATCGCCCCCGGCCGCAGAGGTAATGGTACGGAGAGACTTGATAATACGCCCCACAAAAGCTTGGGGAGGGTAATCCCTTTGGTTTATATCCGCGAGGTATTGGTAATGACTCTGTATTAATGACGGGCGTGACCATCTTTTCTGTGAAGGGGTCTCCGATGCAAGAGACGACAGACCCTTAACCGTATTCGACAGAGATGAAATAACCCTATCAGAGGTCGCGGGTTGGAAATGTTGGGAAAGAACATCTTGCTTCTCTTGTTCTGCGGAGTTGTTTTGGACTTCTGCTCGTATCCTCAGGAGCGCCGCGCAGAAAGCTTGATCAGCGATTGCAAGTGACTTCCCAAGCTGCCAGGCGGTACAATACGAGATATCAATAATCCCCAGCTCAGTGTCAATGATCTGCAGATCCTCTCCTGTGTTGGAATGAATATCCAACCAAGTCGCATCAGGTACACGAGCAGGAGTCAGGGGGCCACGCGTAAGTGCAACGGTCTCCTCCCCCGTTTGGACGCGGTAGCGAAGGAGTGTGTACCCGTCATCGATACGATCCTGGATTCGACTTTTAACTGTGGGGGGTAGATCCTGTCCAACCTGGTCACGTATCTCTCCTGGTGTTCCAAATGGATAGTTATTCATCGCTACTTTCTTCATGATATCTTCAAAGTTGACGGCCTCAGGCGGGAGACAATCATATGTCCAGCTGTACAACGATATCAACGCAGCACGACCATTTTCTGTCAGAGAGGACTGGGGTATATTATCGACGGCATCAAGGGACACGACATGAACCACACAATGTTTTGGAGTAGTAGGAGATCCTGCGCTAAACGTAGGCCCTGTGCGATGGGAAAAGACAATGCTAAACGTTCCCTCGTCGATGACTCCAGCATCTGTCATATGGATGGTGTTGACCTGTCGGGCATGGGCCAGGTATTTATAACGGTCAAGATCAATGGATGGCGGGGAAGCGGAATCGGAGAATAAATTCAAGAAGAGGTCCATCTTGGGGAAAATGACATCAACTTTTGTTGTATGTGTTGTTGGATCCTCTGTAAAGAACTCATCGAGGTTGGGGATAGCACATTTAAGGTTACCCTTAGTGAGATCATCGAGAGTCATATTTGTGGCCATAGTGAACGACGGTTTTGGTGCCTGGGTGCCTGGTGGAAACACGGTATCTTCGGCAGACATCTGTAGTTCGGACTGTTCAAAGGCAACCACTGCCAGCCAAGGAATGCGCATTGGGTCGTTATCATTGGTCTTGCCGATGGCGGTTTGCCACGGTAAGTGAGGGTCGGTAAAGACAATATGAGGCAAGATGTTGGAATGTGCTGTGACCCCTGAGAGGGGGAAGGTAGAATGGATTAAGCTAGAGTCGATGGAAAATCTCGGCGCGGTAACGAGGAATGGCTGAGCGGGAGTAAAAATAGGCATTTTTTGACCTGAAGCATTGATGTTTTGCTCAGCCTTAATTTCATAAAGCCCGGTCGTAAGGCCGGGGGTGTAATAAGAGTACAGCTGCATCTGGCCTGGACCCAAGGTGGGCAGGTCGACCAATCCAAGTTGCCGCAATCCATTACGAATTACCCGGTGACGAACACCAACCACAGGGTTAAAAGCTTTCGAGTCCATAGAACACCTGTATATTCAACGTTTCCTCAGTCTTACACCTCATCCACGCAACAAGAGATGCTCACTCTGAAGATGATTGTTGGGCTGGGAGATCGAAAAAGAATTACGAGAATTTAAGTATACTTTACATGGAAAGCGGTGATACAAGGGATCAAACTCCTAAAATATCCCGAACATATGATAGAATGGTATATGACCTGGCGTGGGATACCCTGAAGTTATGGGGCATAGTAAGGTACCGATGATAGAAGATAATGATCGAAGGCACAATTGAGTACCTTCGAATTCAATTTGTCCCCTCTTCGCACATGTCGGCACACAAAGATCCCAGAACAAATGGAGCAAGGTTCCACAACCCTATCTTGCTGACTTGGAGAAGGATGGTAGCGGGTTGGATTTCGACAATTTCTGAGATCTAGGATAGGCGGGAACCCGGGCCGTTCCAGTCCTTTGAAGGCATATTGCTGACTTCTATACCTTCTATAACGGCAAGTGGTCACGGCTTCCAAAAGATGCAGACAGAATATGAGCTGCTACTCAACTTCACACACCGTCATTGTTGGTTAGGAAGAATATTTGAGCAGTCAGCCTAACACATCATTCATAGGCTGTAGTTTACCTCGTTATTTCTCATGAACATCCACTTGACTCATCTCTGTGTTCACAGTATTCTTGTACCATCTCGTCGCCTGTCCTCGGAATTCATAGGACCTTTAAGAGTATGAGTCCTATATTTCTTGTGCGACTAAAAATCACGTGATAGATCGAAGCTCTCATCTTATCTAATCGGATACTTACATCTTGTCCCATCTTTTCCTTTTCTGATTTTGCTATTACATTTTTTGAAAGCTTGATCCAGACGAGATCCAGACGATAATGTCCCAACCTATAGGTGAGCTATCATACACCCTTGTGCAGATACACACAACTTATCAGTCATTTCTAGCCCTGTTGTCGGTGTACGACAAAACAGACCTCATTAACTTCGCCCAAGGACTACAAAAAGCTGGTGTTCGTTTGTTAGGCTCTGGTGGGACGGCCAAGAAGATCCGTGATGCAGGGATTCCCATCGAGTGCGCACTAAATATTCAATCATAACCAGGCTTCTCAAGCTCTAGTTCTCAGAGATGTTTCAGACATTACCAAAGCACCAGAAATGCTTGGGGGCAGGGTAAAGACGTTGCACCCGGCAGTTCATGGAGGTGTGTCAGAGGAACTTATGATATTCTATCTGGCTAAGGCTATCCAGGAATCCTGGCCCGCTCCATCCCCTCTGACAGAGCAGATCTAGAAGCACAAGGGATTTCACCCATCTCCATCGTTGTCTGCAATCTCTACCCATTTACATCAACGATCTCACAGCCAAACTGCACCCTTGCAAATGCAGTGGAGGAAATCGACATCGGCGGCGTTACACTTCTCCGCGCTGCCGCAAAGAATCACGAGCGTGTATCCGTCATTTCAGACCCATCCGATTACTCTGAGTTTTTGGATGCCTTGGTTAAGGGACAGGGCGATGTGGGGCAAAATATTCGAAGCAAATTGGCTTTGAAAGCGTTTGAGATGACTGCGAAATATGATGAGGCCATCGGGGGATACTTCCGTGAACAGTACGCATCTGCAGAGTTGCCCAAGGAGAAATTAGCCGGGTCTGTTCAAAGGATTGCCTTGCGCTACGGTGCAAATCCTCATCAAAAACCCGCTCAAGCGTACGTCACTGAAGGAGAACTGCCTTTCAAGGGTATGTCTTATGGCTGTTCGTCGATCCCTGTCTGATATTTCCGGATTCAGTGTTATGCGGTTCTCCTGGATATATCAATCTTTTGGATGCTTTGAACTCGTACGCGCTTGTAAAAGAACTTCAGGAGGCCCTCGGGCTCCCGGCTGCAGCCTCGTTCAAACATGTTTCTCCGGCGGGTGCCGCCGTTGGCATTGAACTTGATGAGACGGAGAAGAAGGTTTATGGCGTTGATGATCTTAAAGAGCCACTTACGCCACTCGCCTCGGCGTATGCGCGAGCCCGTGGTACGCGCAACATAATAATCGTGATTCCTTATCTTCGCTCACCACTTTCATAGGTGCTGATCGCATGTCATCCTTCGGCGATTTCGTTTCCCTTTCTGCACCTTGCGACTTGGCTACCGCACGCATAATTTCTCGGGAAGTATCAGACGGCATCATTGCACCAGGGTATACACCAGAGGCTCTGGATGTTCTTTCCAAGAAGAAGGGAGGGAAATACTGCGTTCTCCAGGTATATTATATTCGCGTCCACATGGGATAGGCTCTCTAACCGACCCAATTTAGATTGATCCATCATATAACCCTCCTGAAATAGAAACAAAGCAAGTCTTCGGGGTTCACTTACAACAAAAACGCAACGACTCGAAAATCGATGCTAAACTGTTCGACAACATCGTCACTAAAAATAAAGAGGTTCGTCAACGTGACTTCCCAGCCATTCACGAATTATAACGCAGAACCTAGCTTCCAAGCGGAGCCATAACAGATCTTATCGTTGCTACACTCTCGCTCAAATACACACAATCCAACAGCGTGGCCTATGCCTTCCATGGGTCGCTGATTGGAATCGGCGCAGGCCAACAATCACGTATCCACTGCACACGTCTCGCAGGTAGCAAAGCAGACATTTGGTGGCTACGCCATCATCCTCGTGTTCTCGCCCTTCCTTTCAAGAAGGGCGTTAAACGCGCAGAGAAAGCCAATGCCATCGATTTGTTCGTGGGTGGCGAAGAGCTCGAGGGTGGTGAGAAAGAACAGTGGGAGAGTTTGTTCGAGGGTACAGTAGAGGCCTTGAGCCTTGCGGAGAAAAAGGAATGGGCAGCCAAACTAGAAGGTGTCGCATGCTCAAGCGATGCCTTCTTCCCCTTCCCAGACAACGTACATCGAGCAAGGAAGAGTGGTGTCAAATATCTCGCGGCGCCGAGCGGGAGTGTTATGGACGAAGAGTGTGTAAAAGCCGCCAACGAGCACGGGATCGTATTTGCCCATACCTCCTTGAGGTTGTTCCATCATTGATCACTTGCGTAAATAAAAGGAGACCAGATAGATTTGTATGTAAATGTAGTCAAAATATTAGGGATGTACATTTGCGGCGGGTTGTTTTGAGGACGATGTTGCTGCTGCACCTGTATGCAAACGCTGTCGCTCTTGAGAGAGATCTTCACCCCAAGACTTTATCTCAGGATGTCTGATAAATGGTAAACTGGTGTTAAAGAAGGTCTGTAAAGTCTGGACGCCATGATTGCGCTCATACTCCAAAGCTGAAAAACTAATTGAGTTATCATAAGAATTTTCGGAGGTATTTCTCTACCTTGTGAAGCTATCTCAAAGAGATCAAGATCTGCGCTCGTATTAGCCCCGAGCAGATGACGTTGATCCACAAATCTTATCTACCTTTCACAAATCGAGCTTCCGGAGTCTCGCCACGTTCGTACTCCTGATCGGGGGAGCCTCCGGTTAATGTGGCAAAGTCCTTCGGGTTCAGCAACATACCTGCCAAAGGGCTTCAATCCTCAATGCTGCGGGACTCCCGTGCAACATATCATAAACAAAGTTACGCATCGCTTCCTGTGTTTGGGCAATACCGTTCAGCGTAAGATACATTTAGAAGTGGCTTAATCAACATACAGATTCGCGTCTAGCTTTTTCAGCTTTGGGCATGCCTTCTTTTGGTGCGATGTCTCCAACTAAATTTAACCATGTAATTTAGACTTGAAGTATACATCACCCAAGCTGACTTGCCGTGTGCCTCAGCGAGATCATGGACTAAGCACATCATAACACATCTGTAAAAATGAAGATCAGAATCCTGGAATCCATGTTAAAATTAGCCACGAGTCTGTACTTTGATATGTCTAATCCTGGGTCTGAGGAACACATAGCCAGAACGGCCATCCTATACATATGATCCGAAATGCTGATAGTATATATGATAGTTAAACATAATGCGCCGCTCTCGTGATAAATTTTACCTCTCTGGACCTGGGACCTGCTATATGTTAGGGCCGACAATGTCACAAATGACTTAGTGTGCGAGCGCACATTGTGGTTTACCCATCCAGTCCGTTTTTGTGTCTATAAAATGAAGGGATGGTCGGATTTAGGGTGGTTATACAAAGTCATACATACTTTGAGCCTTTCGAGAATATGTACGAAAGCCAGGCGG
This sequence comes from Clitocybe nebularis, assembly GCA_900068955.1. Classification (NCBI taxonomy): domain Eukaryota; kingdom Fungi; phylum Basidiomycota; class Agaricomycetes; order Agaricales; family Clitocybaceae; genus Clitocybe; species Clitocybe nebularis. The sequence goes on along the minus strand of CEMJ01393989.1, from coordinate 11,807 downwards.
TCGGTAGACGAGTCGCCAGTTGGTTTATATAGTGGATGGAATGCGCGATATTCGGGGTGCGATGGCCCTGAGGACGGTTCTTGTTTTGCGCCGCCGTGGGGATCAATTTTGAATGGCAAAGACATCTAGCACTTCCAAAGTTGAAAGGGCCCGGGTTACGGCAGATGACGCTCCTCCTCGTAAATTTCAAGCTTATATAAGTCAGACCTATTGTTTGTGACAACCATTCATTCCTAACTGGAACAACGTGGCACGTGATTTTTGCCACACATGCGACGCTTTCGGAGTGTACCATGCTATTGGTAGCGCAAAATCACCTACGTTGGCTATGGACTCTATGGAGGCTGGGTGTGTTGGTGGGTTTCATTCCCGAAGCAATCCCAAAGAGTCGGTTTCTCAATCAGGTACTACACTAACATCATTCTCTATGCAGGTCTTTGGCCCTATTGCAGGACCTGAACACTCAACCTTCACCCTTTATAAGATTTCTATTCATGTAAAAGGATTTATTGCTGCGACAGTGGAAGAGAGGTGGACCGGATGCAACGGGACCTCAGACCTAAGTACGTTCTTGATGAATGGAAGTGCCTTCTATCGACCCAACTGCGACTTTGAGAGGTCAGCCATTTGATCAGTGTTGGGACGTAGTTTGACAGGGGGCTATATGCAGCCTCATTTTGATCGGCACGTTCAGAACTCGTACAATGACTGTTCTACCCGATACTCAGATAAGAGTACTTACTAGAACTATCAACCGTGGAACACCACTCCAGTAGTTTGAGTTCCCAGGTACGTCTCTTTTACGTCTGCTGGATACTGTAGCCAACACACCATCTGTAGGATGTCAGTCACGTATTCTGTCGCTTATAACCAGGTGAGTATAGGAGCTGGCGACCGTTAAATCCTTCTTCTCGTCGATCAAGGCTCAGTAGCCAAACGAGCCGTATCAATCGATGGAGGGAAAGAGGCCAGTCGCGTCACCAACATTCGGCAGACCTTCTCCGCGATCAAAGAAAAATATAAGATTTCGGGTGTTTTGAAGTTTGGCTCGGTGGCGGTTACGCACTGAGGTAAAGACTATTACTGGGGGATCTTGAGACTCATGAAAGATGAGTTATATGTACAGGAGGGGCTATCCACACGAGGAACAAAGCCGTTTCAAATATCATGGCCGAAATACGAGAAGGACGGAAAACCAATCCACCCTTTATATCCCTCATAGATACATCCTTAGTGACTTCAACCTCGACTACTCTATTACTGGGAAATTTGGGTTTAAAAGCAGTCGAGTGGATTGAATCTGCAACTTGATGGTTGACACGGATGGAAATGTTAACCTCTTGAGAAAACCCCCATACCAATTTCCATCGACTGACCCAACCGTACTTATTGGTCTGGAGCTATTTACTGGCGAGTTTTCGGCGGCAGACAGAAGAGCAAAAAAACCCCAAGAGCTCTTGAACGCGTATAAAGCCGGCGCTATCTACAAGGCAACTGTCCCAGGTCTAGTCATCGTCGCAGCAAGTAACAGACATTTACCGCTCCCTGGACGGGGAACGTCTTCTTCCCTCGTGAAATGTACCACTAGCCGTAATGTATGCTCCCTGAAATGTTACGGATACCGAAATATCCAGCAGTTGTTGTATTCTGCTGCTCATAATGGAGTGCAGAATATTCCACTAAAATGGTGTGGATACACTGATCACCCTACCCCTCCGCTCTGTCAGGGGATGGTCTGGGATTCAATGGCTCTTTCAATTCACACCATCCCCATACTTAAATTAAAACCTCCGACCCACAGTTACCTACTATCTGTCGGCAGATATGTGCACCATAACTTCCGGCGCAATAATTGATTTAAAAAAATAGGAGGGTTTTATAGATAATAGTACCGTATAATAAGAAATACTCAAAACCGACAACTCTTTAGGGAACACTGCCGCTATACTTCAAAAGAGAGGGGGGAAACAAGAACTGCTGAAAACCACTAGCAATAACACCCAAACAAAGCCCACGAAAACCTAAAGAACCCTCAGTCTGACTCCATGAGATGCAAGCGAACGTGTTGCCCAAGATTATCGCGCCTGCTGAACGACTTCTCGCAACCTTCGTAGGGGCATGGATGGGCTGGATCCGACGTATTCAGCAACACACTCAATAATGAGAGCTTGTAATGCTTACGTTTTTCATGGGTATGAATGCTCCTAACGTGTCTTTTCAAGTGCTCTCCTCGAACGAAGCACTTTCCACATCCAGGAACAACACAAATGAAGGACCTCCCTCCGCCGGCACTTCTGTTCCCACCTCTTCCTCTCTTGCTCGGCGTGCCTCGACCTCCACTCCCACTCGCGTCGTGATCGTCGTCGCTCGGGGCCGTCCTTCCGACTCTCGTATCAACATATGGAACTTTCCTACCGCGGCTCTTTTTGTTAAGGAGAGGCACTGGTACAGGAAGCGGGATCGTGCGGTTCTTCCTCGCTGTGGAAGATCGAAAAGTGTTCATAGGCTGCCACTCTTCTTCGCCATCAGCCCTGCCTCCGTTCATATATTTGGAGCTCTCTGCTGCTACATGTGCGAGCGCTTCAGCAGCACCAAGCTTGATCAGATCTTTTCCCTTTTGACCCCCTTTCTTCTCCTTTGACTTTACCACAACGAAATCTCCTGAGGGGGACCGAGCCTCGTCAATCGGCGGGGAATAAGGTGTGGGGGATCTGGAAGGTAGATATATATCACTGTCGCTATCACCTCTACTTTCGCTTTCGCCAAATGACGTACCCCCCTCGTTCTGTACCTTGTCGTGCTTAGGACGCTTGTGAAAAGACATGCTGTTTTGACTAATGGAAGATGTGGCCGAAGAGGAAGAGTAGGACGGCCTTCTGCGTTTAGGAAATGGGTCGCTGATAGCTGTAGTCGTCGTTTGCGCACGTGAGATAACAGAAAAACCATTGGCTCGTGTACCGTGTGCCCTTCCTCTACCCCCTCTGGTGCTTTGCGCGCGCCTCGAACGCATCAGCCGCACGGGTGGTTCCGCGTCAGCATCGTCAGACGAGGAGAGGAGTTTTGATCCACTGTCAGCCACAGGATTATTCGGAACGTACGGCGCACTGAGCTCTTGAAGGGAAACGTACCCACTATTCTCGATCGATGGCGACAGTTGAGGCGAGGGGACAGATAGAGGGGATGATAAGCGGGGTCGTGGACGGTTGGAAAATATTTCATGAGGTGCAGCACTAAGTAAATTTGGGTTTGAAACGATGGATGGCTGGTTTGGGCTTATGTCTTGGAGGTATACACCAGTATGTATAGTAGCTGGGTCGACGAGCTTGAGGTGTGGGAAAAGAGTGCCTTGACTTTCAGGGCTATATGAGGAGATGCTGCGCCATGCATTCTCAGTAGATATTGTCTCTCCAGATAGTAGAAGCAAGTTTGAAGATCCATGGCTCCCCGTATCAGAGTGAGCGCCAGCCGTGTAAGAGTGATCAGAAAATGGAAGCTCTCCTCCATCGTCAACAAGCGGGTGATGAGAGGCTAGGTATCTATCGGCATTAGCATCGGCCTCCGACCACGGGAGACTGAGAGTGTCGGATGGCTCGAAGAGACCTAGAGAATTCTCAACATAGTTGTATCCCTGGTCAGCCGCATCCCATTGCAATGGACTAGCGCTGGAGGATTCGCTGTTGTATGTCGGCAGATAAAGGGAAAGGTTGGAGTCTGGCTCAGGCTGCGAGGCAGCATCGGTGTCTTCCACAATGATATCGACAGCCATGGTACCTGTCTATCAGGGGGCGAAGCAGTGCAGGGGTGTCTACGCCACGGAAATGAAATGGCAGTTAACCAAGATATATCGTGCACAAAAACTCCTAGTCTAGTAGTCTTAGTGGCTGACATGGTAGGTCACTACTTTGGGTCTCCTCTTGTTCGAAACAGTCGTCTGGACCTAATCGCAATACATCAGAATTTAAAATTGTGATGGAGCCGCACCATCTAGTCTAGTGTTCTCCAGATCCCTCAGAACATATATGTATACAAGATTTTGGTAAATTCACGCCGCACTTTGGCTTGAATATGAATCTAGCCCGGAACTCAGCACCACATGGGCAATTAGTCAATAAATTTCGAGTGTTCAACCGGGACCGACAGACCTCATTACCACTTAAACGACCGACATCGTCTCTTCGTTTAGTGTCCTGTAAAGCACTTTCCCGGGGTTCACCTTAGTTGACGGCTGCTCCGTTGGACAGAATATCGCCTTGCAATTAAAACGACACATCAAATTTCAAACTTCGGGGCGGCCCGTGGGAAAGTGATGTTGACGTAATAGGAGCTTGCAGTACCGAACTTTAAATTTAGAATGACGGCGCCAACAAACACAAAAACTACTATTTCTCTGCTAGGAAACATACAAGAAAACCATATTCTGGGTCCCCCATCATCAGAATGCGGGCTGCAACAACGCGATCATCCCGCCGACCTGTCCACAACCACTGTAAGGGTTGCACTGGAGGGTATGCTCGTTGCAACCCGCACAGCAAGTGGAATCCGCTGGAATGGTAGATGGGTATGAGATCAGGCCGACGGAGCGAGTAAAAAAACCGATCCCCAAGGTGAAAGGGAAACTCACAGCCAGGAACGCAGCGAGCACCGCCGCAATAGCATGTGCCAGGGGCAATCGTGCAAACGTGCTTATCGAGGTTGCAGCGACCGTATGGAGCGCAGCATTGATCATCTGTGAATATAAAGTAAAGGAACAACAGTAAGTTGTAAATCATCGGCAGATTATCCTCGTACTACCTACCTCTGTCGCAAGGTTCGCCTGGAATATGGCACGCTTGGGCGTGACGATCGAGGCCGCCGCCGCCGCAGGAGGGGGAGCTGATACCATCACCCTTGAGCTCAACTTGGAGTACAATCCCCATGGTGAGTGGGACAATGGCAGAGAGGAATGCAAGGCCTTTGATGTTGAACAACATGGCTACAAGAGTAAGAATTTAGAGAACGAGTTTAGGAGATTAAGAGCGAGGTAGAGGGAAACTCTAGGGATGTTTCGAATGAACCAGTGCCTTTTAAATATCCAAGACGGTTAGGAGGCAGTAAGAAGAGGCGAACAAGTCTCTGGATCGTAATTCTCGACAGACACGAGGGTGGTTGTTGGTATTTACGTTCGGCACGTCGAGATACTGGAACACTTGTATGGAAGCTTTGTTCTGAAAGGTTCGCCATCGAGTTCCCAAAGCTTTCAGTTGACGTCATTCCACTCCATAAGGGCAGTTGAGGTTATTTTTTCCTCATGTGAACTACCGTGGTTGCCATATTTTCTTGAAGCGAGGGATATGTGTCAACCAAGCGGGTGAGGAGTGTGGAGGGCCATCGTCGCAAGCGCGTGAGCCTTCCGAGGTCATTTTGAATGGAATTACGATTGCCTGCCGCCGACAGCGCCAAGCAGTCACCGCATGGGTATTTGCCCTGGGACTTTCTGATTGGAAACACAAAATGTTGCTTCGTCCCCCCAAAGCTGTTTCTCTTGCCAGCCCCAATATTAATGGGTGGGATGTGGCTTAGCATCGAGGCCGGGGCGTATTCGGATATAAACGTTGAAAACACAGGTCTCGGGAGCTAGGATCCATCATACTTCGCTGTGGAAGTGCATGGGGTGCTCGGAGCGAATGGGCTGGCGTCCATGTGAAGCGGGGGATCCAAGGTTGGGAAGCTAGATCCAGGGTGTGTGGCGGTTTGTTCATCCAGCTATTGTTCGAATAGTTCTGTCCACCTACCTCTTCTGGCCTTGCCCCGCTCCCGGGTAGGCGATCAAATCTTCCGGTATGGCTTGTACCAGTCTACCCCGTCCTGACGTCCAAAACTAACGCTCCTTCCTGTTAGGAATGACTATAGTTTATCAATCCTGCTATTCGCAAGAAAGAGGTCTTACGTAGATCGTTGATCCCCATTTGGGAGGTATGTAGACCCTGGGGAATATGAATTTCATCCCAGACATGATTGTCACTTTGGTAGATCCGCCCTCCGTTGCGAGGAGCCATAAAGGTCCTGAAGTGGTATCATGATTGTAGATCTTTGTGTAAGGCGACTAAGCATCGACTCTAACACAGTTGTTGAATGTATTCTGGTCTGTCTATTTACGTATACGGGGATTTAAGATGGCTCGGTTGAGATCGAGACGAAGTCGAGGCATCTCCCTAGTCCCGATTCGATGACTGCTAGGGATAAGGCTAATTAGCGGCGTCGGATATTATTTACAGAAGCCTACTCACCTGACGGAAAAATTTAGGTAAAACCATCAACTTGTGTAAGATGTCGGGGCTCTAACTAGCTTCTCACTTGCTGAAGAGGGCCGCTGCAAGCACGG
>CEMJ01393987.1:43029-54644 GCA_900068955.1 Clitocybe nebularis | reverse complement strand
GCCCAAAGACATATGTATAAGTACTTACAACTCTGCCCGACTTTGTCCTTCCTAATTTCCATATAGCCTAGCTCGTTAGCGGTGTCTGTAGGTGAGAAATCATCATTAAACGTAGTATCAGTACTAGCCCTACTAACATAACGCTCTAAGCGGCAGTCGGTCCATAAAGTCTCCCCTGCTGCCATGTACGGAATAGACTCAGGCCATCGCGACCAATCTAAGGGACAGGTTGAAAGCGTGTCTTTATAATTTCATTTGGTACCCACCACACGTGCCTTTACATATTAGCCTCTTCGTGAAGTTCGCCCATTGCGATCTACCAACACCGTATTCATTAACGTCCTCGTCGAAGTCTGACTCTTCACTAGACTCGGAAGAGTCGACATCCCTATTCAGGCGCAGCATGGGGCTGGTCATCCTTAGTCCAACTGGATTCAGATTCACCACATCACTATTACGGTAGGTCTTCGCATCTTTGTTGGCGTAGAGGTCGGTTTGGCGATAGTCAGCGCCGAGTACGTGACATGTCTGTTTCTTGAGATCGCGTGCTGTGGGAGGAGACGGCAGAAGCGCTATGGGTAACTGCCCCAGATATGGATCTGAAGAGATGGCGCCCGCACCCATGCCAGTGGGGTTGATTCACCTGCTGCGCTTGTCGTTTTCTCGGATTTTGAACCAAACCCTTGAGTAAGCTTAGAATGAATGGACAAAAATATGTGTAGTTACCGACAGGGACGCTTAGCACAGGACCTGGGTCATACCGCGTCATTGTAAGTTGATTGTGATGGGGTGAATTGGGGATAATACTGAGGCCTACATTCCGAGCTCTCTTATACATTGCCCCGGGGCCAATATTACACTGCATCTATTTTTGGAGTTTACACGATCTCAATCGTCGATCAGGTGACCCTAGCGCTTCTTGACACCGTCTTTTCGTTTTGCCACCACAGCCGCTGCAGTGTGGTTGTTCTCCGCCCCCATCAGCTTCTCTCATCGCCCCGATAGGCAGCCAGGTCCCGCCAGCTTGAATACAGGGACCTCGATGGAAACTGCACATGACCCAACAACACGGCTGGGCTTTTTCCCCCAGGGTCTGGCTATCGCTCCAGGTGCCTCCTCTAGAGTCGCCCCTTATTTGAAGAATCGGATCTATCATCTGAAGTGCCTTTTCTACTAGTCCCTTGAAAAAAATTCCAAGGACTTGGTTTGGGCTAAGCCAGAATGCCAGACCGCTCTTCGTTTCTGGTAAATATGACCCCCCCACCATAATATACCCCTATTGACTGGCACTTCCATTCCCCAATACGCTTCAAAAAACGCGCGAATCAAACCCAAAGGATCCTCGGATCTTCCCGTCCTCTTGTGCCTTGTGGACCTTATGCCACAAGGCATTATCGTCCTGGGGTGGGGCAAAGCACGAGTGCCTACAGGAAACAGGCTGTTATGCAAGGGTGCTTCATCGCCTCTCGGTACTCTCCGCAATCGAGTAGCTACCGCCGCCGGCCCTCTATCGACTTCTTCAGCGATCGTCTATTCGAATATTTTGACCCTTCCCTTCCATTTCACATTGCTAGTGCAATCAGACAGGACGGGGGACAGCATGTGAAACCTGTTAGAATATATTGTATAGATAGCTAGCCGCCCAATGGCGTCTATTCGCCATATACAGGACCACAACTACCCTCGTTTTTCCTGGAATCTTGACACACTGTTAACACCTTTATTAAGATAGATATGTTCTCAGGAAATATCATACCAGCGCCAGATCCCGACAGTTCTGCAAGTTTCTCAGCATATCAGCAGACATTTTTCGATTCCGTTCCAGTAACTGGATTGTCCCACAGGTTGCGTCCTCTTATATTTTGGTGGAGAGTACCAAGCTGGACCATATAAATACTCAGGCGAACTCATTGCCAGACACATACTCGACTTATCATGTCTACCCTTCAATTCTAGTGACCGTTAAGGACAACTAGTTGGGGGGAAGAAATAATCAAGGAAGGCTTTAAAGGCGAGGAGATTATAAGGTGGATTTGATTGTGTGACTCACGAGTATGACACTAATTGAACTGTGTCTCTGAGCTTTGGGGGCGAAGGATACTCACTTTGCTAATGAAGTTCAACCAATAAATATTAGATTGAAATTAGTTTACTGAATAAGTTTGTTGTGCTTGAGAGCGTAGTACGCTAATATAAGTTGAGATACCCTAGTCATGAACCTTCTCCTTTTTCTCTCGCATATTGTACAATCCTCTCCTGTTTCCACAGTTCCTCATCGGGCCGCAGTCCTCCGGGGAAAAATGTATCTGTCAACACAATCCCCACCTTCCTCTCAACTGTCTCCGCCTCGACCAGAGCACGGAAAACTTTATCATTTTGGACTACACGTTCCTCCTTGAGGTGAAAGCCCAGTGCACCAGGACTGCGACGTGCCCCTGAGGCAATGATATTCTGTATCATCCCGAGTCCCCCAGTCACGATAAAATACCACAAATTATTATTTACGCCTTGCATGCTGAAGAGATGCATCAACCAAAGCATGGCAAGTAATATTGTCGCAGGAACCGTTGACCCAGCCCGAACCTCCCGCTCACGAGCGAGATCCGCCAGCCTGAGTCCACACCCGTCACTACTGACCACAATGACATAAGGGTTGCCATTACCCCTGGTGAGGCAAACGACCTCACGCTTGCCTTCAGTGATTGGTCGGGCCGCCCATAGTTCTTGTTGCCATTGTGGGAGAGTGGCTTGGAGTTGGACAAGGAGAAACCCACCAAATGTGAGAATGAAGATGGACCAATTACCCACCAGCGCACCTGGGATAGCGGCAACACCGAACTGCAGGAAGATGACTGCAACGCCACTGTAGTACACCCAATCGCGATCGGGGACGCCAGTGAGCTTATTTGGCAATGTACGGAAGAAGGCTACTGTGAGGCCGCGGGGTGTTTCACCGGGGGGCTCATGGTCTCGGACGAGGCGGGCAAGGACCCATGATTCTATACCACAGGTGTATCCTGTATTGATATCAATAAGGGTACATTTACAGTCTGGCTCTGGCGCGAGGCGACGGGAGCTGGCGGCCGCGAGGATGGCAGAGAATGAATAGGCCACCCAGCCGAACGAGAATGCAACGGGCGTGAAGGGACGTGGATGTGACGAGACGAGCTGCGCGATGGCAGCCCGGACGATGTCCGCGCCGACAATGCTGATGATTCCAAGGGCGTCGCTTGGATTTTGCCATAGGGCGCTGTAGTTGTGGAGCATGAGAAAAGGGACGTTCTCCAGATAAAAACGGTTTTATATAGCTCTCGAGATAATCCCCATATGCCCAAGCCGGCCAGCAGAATTCGTAGAAGCTGGATATGTCGTACAACAGCTGCCAACTTTCGGAATTGACGTCAGAAGGCGTTGAAGCTGGAGTCGGCAGCTTGGATGACTGATTGGGGTGTTAAAAATGGATATATATATAGCATAAACGAGTACAAGTAAAGATAATAACAGCCCTGTACACGATCGGGTCCTTTTTCCGTCTCTTCGGTTCTTGAAGATAGAATACACATTTGACAGCACCTCATATTACTATTGGATAGACCAGGAGTTCTGACCTCTTGTCTTATTCAGTCTAAATGGCGCTTCGTAGGAAATTAGGAACGTAAACGGCCGACAGGAGGTTAATATTACTTTATGATTAGTGTTTTGACCATGAAGGATGACTGTGACAATGAGGGACGGGAGTGCGCCCCACCATGGCACCATTACATAGAAGCGAAGGGAGGTGACGAATGGCATGGGATGCGATATTCTATATGAGCCTCGCTCACAAGAAAAATACATGAGGTTGCTGGAGTCGATGAAGCTAAACCTGAGCATTCTCGTTATTTGGGGGGGTTATTGGGCTGCTCGTTCCTCGGTCATGAGCCTCCATTTTCTTCTTCTTTTCCTTTTCCTCTTTCTCTATTTTCTTTTCTTCTGCATATTGCAAAATCTTCTCCTGCCTCCATTCTTCTTCATCAGGGAACAAGCCTCCAGGGAAAAATACGGGTATCAACGCTAAGCCTACTTTCTTCTCAACTGTCTCTGCCTCAACGAGGGCACGGAAAACCTTGTTCTGTTGCACTGAAAGCTCTTTCTCGAGGTGAAATCCTAGCGCACCAGGCTTGCGTCGTATCCCATAGGCAAGAGCATTCTGCACCATCCCGAGTCCCCCAATTGCGAGTATGAACCATGTATCATCCTTCACTCCCTGTGTACCGAGGATATGGACGAGCCATAATACTGCCAGTAGAAGTGTTGCAGGGACTGTAGAGCTGGCTTGAACTTCCCGCCCGCCTGCTAAGTCCGCCAGCTTCAGCCCGCACCCTTCGCTTCTGACCACAATGACATAAGGACTACCATTGCCCTTGGTGAGGCAAACAACCTCACGCTTGTCTTTGTCAATCTTACGGGCCGCCCACAGCTCTTGTTGCCATTGTGGGAGGGCGGCCTGGAGTTGGACAAGGAGAATCCCACCAGCTGTGAGGATGAGAATAGGCCAATTGCCCTTCAGGCCAACAGGGATAGCAGCGATGCCGAGCTGCAGAAAGATGACGATAACGCCGCTGTAATACACCCAATCGCGATCGGGGACACCAGTGGGCTTATTTGGCAATGTACGGTAGAAGGTTACAGTGAGACCACGGGGTGTCCCATGGGGGAACTGATAATCACGAACGAGGCGGGCGAGCACCCAGGACTTGACGTCGCGGGCGTACCCCGATTCGGCATCGACGAGAATGCAGTGACAATCTGGGTCTGGTGCAAGTCGACGAGAGCCGACTGCGGCGAGGATGGCTGAAAATGAGTAGGCTACCCAGCCGAATGAGAATGCNACGGGTGTGAAAGGACGTGGATGGTATGAGACAAGTTGTGCGATAGCACCCCGGATGATGTCGGCGCCGATAATGGTGAGAACTGCAAGAATGTTGCTTGGGTTTTGCCACTCATTACTGTAATCGAAAAGCATGAGAAAAGAATGAAGCGTGCAAGCTCTAGGCGAGATGAGCTTATAAAGTCCTTGTTGAAGTGTGACACAGCCCCGATGGCAGAGCACCTTCTATCTCCATGATCAATCGCGGTATTCCCGAAGCGATAAACGCTCAGAGTGCAGAGTGCTGGAACCAAGCGCCGATCGCAAGCTGAAAGCTCGTTAATGCTCAGTTAGATTAGTGAAATTTAATGGGTAACATATTACATAATGCCACCATGGTCAAACCATAATGACAGATGTCCCCAACCGTCATCCATATCGCTGACTCAGGTCTATTCTTGAAGTTTGCCACTGTTGTCTTGAGAAAACCCTCTGGTTCAACGTTGTTCTTGCTAAATATTTCGACAGGCACCGACTTGCATGATTCTTCCATGTTATCAAGATCCCATCTTTCATGGTTCTTAGCCCCATTTTTCCATGTGCCGGGCTAAGATACAGCGGCCGGCCCTTCACTCTTTAAATGACACAACCCTTATCCCGTCGCTTCCATCTCTTCTCCACTTGCCAGGTTTTTTCTACCAAAAGTGAGTCCTAATCCACGAGTCGTGATTCAAGTTGGCCGATCCGAGAAAGACGGCCTCTACAGTAGCACTATTTCATGGAACATCTCATAACAACGAAAGATGCGAAGCCAATCGATGTGCCTTTCGTGTGTACCGAGGACTTTGATGGCGGGAATTTTATGGCCTATCCGCAACGTCAAGGCTGGGCTTGGGACGAATTAATGGGATACCAGAAGTTTGGCAATAGATCTCCAGAGAAAGTTGAGGCTTTCTTCCAAACCTGGTTATTTTTTGGAGCCTTGATAAACATCTTTGAGCTCTTTGATATCGAGGTAAAGACAACTGACTTTATCCGGGAGACTGAACAAGGGGAAAAATTCATCACCACAAAATTATTGCCTGCATTGATACAGGAATGGATAAACCGAGAAGGGGTGTATGACGGAGATGGAAAAAACGATAATCCGTTACTTTCAGCGCACAAGTTTAGTTCGCTGGACCAATCCCAATCAAAGAGGCTCGGGCGCAGGGACACGGTCCATATGATTCTTACTCGTGTATCGCTGTTCGTCGACAAATTTTGCAGTACCAAAGCCCAGGAGGATGCCAAAATATTTGGCATAGAATTTGACCCCTGGCCAATGTCCCCCAAGGTTGCGATGTCTATCATGGCCCTCGGACCCCCCTTCTCTCGTGTCCTGTGGATCTTGTACCATGTGGATTTTCCGAACTGGGGGTCGAGCCCATTCTTGAATGATTGTCTGCGAGAAGCAGGCTGGTGCGTCAGAGACATCCCTTTCCATCTCCCAGGAACATCTGTGATTGATTGCGACTACTATTTTATATCGTACCTCTCTCCTCGACGGGATCTAGACCACAGCCAGTGCACCACAGCAATATGCTGTGCGAAGAACGTCGTCGTGGAAACCTACGAGACCAAGCATGTAGTCAATGGCTGCCATTGTGAGGATATTCCCGTTCCTAAAAGCGATGTTTTGGCAATTGTGGGGGGGAATGGGATTCCGATTATGGCTTGGAGAGATGAAAAACTGAGCGTAACAAAGTATGACAACAAGTCCACGACGAAATATGTCGCTATCTCGCATGTGTAAGTAACCAGGGCTGTCGTAATGGGGGAGCTTTTATATGATTTTGACTTGGGTGTTTGTATAGGTGGTCTGATGGCCTAGGCAACGAAACAAAGAACTCCCTTCCACCATGTCAGTTAACGCGCCTTCAGAACATGGTTGATCAGATTTACATCGAAGGCTACAATTCAGTAGAAGGTGCCGATGAAGAAGGGGGTGGAGATACCAGCACCCACATAGGCTTTTGGATGGACACACTCTGCGTCCCGGTTGGCGATGATTACCGCGATTACCGCAAAGCGGCCATCCGAAAAATGGGGGATATTTATAGATCCGCTGATCGAGTGCTTGTCCTAGACTCCCTCGTCTTCGAAGTTCCTCATTCAGCTGATATTATCGAGAAATACATGCGCCTGTATCTATCGAACTGGCACCGCCGGCTATGGACGCTCCAGGAAGGCTTGTTTGCGCGAAAGCTTTTTTTCCAGTTCAGTGACAAAGCATTGAAGTTGCTTGACATGGACACAGAAACCCAGAACTACGCGTCCCAATCTATCCCACAATTCTACTCTTCCGTTGTTTCGTCCCTCTCTTCCGAATTCTCCATGTTGTACATGCACTGGTTCATGTTCAGGCCAACTGACAGCCAAAATTTCGAAATGTTTGCGGACAAAGTATGCAGCCGGATGACGACTAAACAGGAGGATGAATCCATCTGCTTATTAACGATCATGGGAAAAGACCCCGGCCCTTTGTTCGAAGCTGAGGATGGGAAACGCATGGAGTGTTTTTATCAAATGGTTGGGAAGTTTAAGCCGCAGATTATATTCAACGACTTCCCTCGGTTGCCTACGGAAGGGTTTGGATGGGCGCCGCGATCATTTGTTGGACAAAGTTACAAACTTTTCCCCACCCTTTTTAAGCACATAGATACTCCCGACACAACTCTTCATCCAGATGGAGGGCTTCGAGTAACATTTCCAGGTGTAAAGTTGGGTGCTGTTGGGTCATACCTTGGGACTAAGCTATATATCGTTCCGCGCGACGAGCCCTGGTTTTGGTATGAGGTTCGGCTGCGGCCGGACCACGAGGGTAGATATCCAACATGGGATTCCAAGTCCAAGTATATGATCGTTTTGGAGGAACCTCTACGCGATCGCGGACCAGGAACAGAAGCTATACTGGGGATTGTAAATGGTAAAGAAAAAAACAAACGTATAAGAATCCGACATGTTTGCCGAGCAAGAGTGGAAATACCGGACCAGGAAGACCTAGAAGACCTCAAAGAACTATCGGATCCTTATTTAGAGGGGAAAATGCAGTTCACAAGTGGAGAGAAAGGTTTTGATGGAACGTACCCTGTCTATGGGGACGTTTTGGGGAAGAATCAAAGGTGGTGTGTTTCATGAGGCATTGAATCATGGAATCTGAGGGGATTTGGAGCCCAGAGTGGTCACTGGTCGCTCTGTGATACCACCAAAGTGCCTATTAAAATAATAGTTAGTGATGAATTTCAGAAATGTTTTCAAATGTCCTTATCAGAATCAAAGCATCAATACTTACGATATATTTCCTAAGGTCGCTGTGCGTCGACAGGGTTCATGAACTGGCTCCTATCTATGCTCACGTGGCGGCATCGCCTTCATATCCTGGCTGCCAACAACGTTAACCCTGCAATGCATACGCCCTTCTAATGGCTTGCGGAGAAGTTGATGCCGAAACTTTTTTTCCGCTGCAGGTATCCGTCCACAGTTGAAAGAAATTAAGTCAAGTCGGGCTGGTTCCAACTTTAACGTTGTTTCACGGTCAGTAAGCTCTTAGTTGTGGATCTCGAGCAACTCTGACAAGGTTCCATATCAGAACAATCTCCACCACCCAACACAGCCTTGGTTTAAGTCAGAATATGACCCCGTACTCTCCAGTTACCCTCCAACCTTTACGACACTCCATGGTGGTTCCCATCGGGCCCCCATCTCATGATGCCCGAGTCTACGACGAAGAGAGCTGGAGAGCACATAACAAATGCTCGTCCTCTATGCTTGTCCTTTACACAGCCTTCCTCTACCGGGCAACGCACCAATCACATACTGCCATTATTAAAGGCCTTTTCACACCCGTGCTAGCATCAATATGTTTTGTCTTTGGTCAACTCACACAACGGATGATGTCCAATCATAACAGTGAATTCTGTGCCCCCCTCTCTCGGTCTGCTCTCTCTGGATTCATAGGTGGTCAATGTCTACTAGGCCTGGCTATAGTCTTGAATATCATTTTAGATATACATCCATCCTCGGGCACAAAGTGGCACAAGCATTTTACGATACCCTCGATGCTTGTTGCAAGTGCAGCTAGTGCGGTCTCAGGACCTGTCGGAGTCACGATATTCAACCACAAAGGGCGGCCGAACTCGGAAGTCCTCGACCCAGTGCATGCCCTGTCTTCAAGTGGCCTTGGAGCAGGTATAATATTCTGGGTCTTGCTTGTGACAAAATGTGTTTTATACAGTGCGTCCTTTGTGTTATTCCTGTGGCGTTCAACCTACCCACGGTGTTTAGACTACGATCATTCTCATATGATCCAGGTGAAGGAACAGGCCCGCCGACAAAGCGACGATGGCCAGGTTCGTACCCCATATCGGTCGCGGACATCATCTTCCACTAAGAATCAAGGCGACTGTGGGAACTGTAATTGTGACTGTAGCTGCTGCGATTGTAAGTGTTGCGATTCAGGTGGTTGGTGTGACTGCCGTGGTTGTTGCGATTGTGGAGGTTGCAGCTGTGAGTGTGGAAATTGCGGCGGGTGTTAACCATGTGCTGTAGGCGTGGACGTTACATTGTATTCTCAGTTATATTACGGACAAGGACGGCAACTATTTACTGCCTTCATAACAGACATTTATATGTACAGCTGTTGGACTCTAGAGGACTAACTAGATTAATCGAACATTCTCACCAATAGAATTAAATGATGAAGCCTCTAACTGTAAACCTTCATCCTTGAGTTTTCTGCAGCGCTCAAGCTCTGTTGCGTTGCACACGAGAGGTCTTAGAGGTCGCTCGTTTGATGGTGCGCGGAAAAGAAGGATAGCCGATTGTAGATTCGCTATGGATGGGGAATGCCACAAAGCGGAAGTACGTGGGGATGATTTTTTCCACCGGGATTCCACCATTTTTACGAAATTCTGGAATTGGACACGCTCTGGCGTTTCCAATGCGAAACTAGTGAGACAGGGAACAAGCATATGTCGTTCTTCAATCCCTTCATATTGGTCATTTTCAACATTTAACCGGGCCAAAAGATGGTCCGTTTCCAGCATTCCCCTAGTTTTGAGAATGCTAACATGAAGGAGGGCTGGTAGATGTTCCAAGCAAGCAGAAAGTTGACGCCCATTCATCTTCTCTCCCTTTAGATGGAGGTACTGCAGAGACTGGCAGCATCGTGAGGCAAAAGATTCCAATGATGTGTATACTAGATACCATTGTGAGGTAAAGATCGCCAGGTTGTCGATTGCTGGCAGGTGAAGATTATCTAGAAGCCCGTTCGCGGCCCTAGCTCCCAAAAAGGTGGTTTCTATAGAGAGCCTACGAAGTTGGAGGTGGTGTACTGCTGTTGAAAGCACCACCGAGCCCCCTGTGTATCCCGTTCCATCGTGGTATTTAAACTCCTTCAGATTTGTCGCATTTTTCATGATTTCAAGGGCTCCACGAACATCTTTTGCGTCGAAAAACAAGTATGCTAGTTGATCCCACGGAAGTTGCAGTCTTGGCGTTGATGTATGAACTTTGGAAAGTTGTGGCGCATTCTCGAAGAAGTTAATCGTTGGTAGAGCTTGGGCACCAGGAAGGATCATGATAGAAAAACGGAGCACCTTTAGTTGAGGTAAGTTGCGTTGTATTTGAGAGAAGAATTCGGGTGTGGGTTCCGGTAAATGTAGATCAACGATTTTCCACCTATGGGATTGCTGAACAAGAAGCTGAAGAGCCTGATCCGAAGACCAAAGTGGTATGTTGTTGTGCAAGAATGGAGGGGGATGGAGACGTAAGGTGAGCAAGCTTTGTTTCGACCGATCAAGCCAGAGCCTAGTGAGAGCAACCGTTGCAGCTGTTGATTCAGAATATGGATTGAATATCGTTAGGTCGATGGAAGACCATAGCACCGGAGTAGCTAGTGCTATGGCTCTCCAACCGGTGCAGACACTACAGATGATGGTAGGAATGCGAAAGCAGTTGCTCTCTCGTTTGGCTCGGGCTGGGGTGTTATCAGAGAGGAATTGAATGAATATTTCTGACCAAATGTCATCAGGGAGCTGTCTCCAAGGGGAGAGAAACGCAGAGTGCTGATCTGTGAATTCCTGAAGAGCTTCACGTTCTCGAATGAGGGGGTCAAGGATAGCCTGGGTACGTCGGATGTCTGCATTAATG
Organism: Clitocybe nebularis; assembly: GCA_900068955.1. Lineage (NCBI taxonomy): Eukaryota > Fungi > Basidiomycota > Agaricomycetes > Agaricales > Clitocybaceae > Clitocybe > Clitocybe nebularis. The sequence continues at coordinate 43,603 of CEMJ01393987.1, read as the reverse complement.
CGCGAAATCCTCAATCGTATGTCAGAAATTAGGCTACTTATAGACAAGGCTTCTTCTTTGGATGGTACCCTGTTCGATCCGAGAAGATGGGGAATGGGAGATACAGGCATGGCCATGGGTAGGGGTGGTGTGATAGTAGGATCGTTGGTCATCTTGATTCAATTAAGACTCCTGAAGATTGCGAAATGGTTTTATACAAGAATTTAGTACCTGGTCACTATTAGTATTAGTAACACTGGTAGCCTCTTGCTGATAAACTACGCTTATATTTGTCCTTGTTACCATCTAATGCTCTTGGTCACAGATACCGGCATATACAGGTCACATGTCAGCCAGGTTTATCATATGCTTCCGGAACTCTGAGCCGATTCTCTGGACTTGTCAAAGGACCTGGGTACTCGACCACGCTCCATACAACAGACTTGTCCTCCAACAAAACTCCCAAATTCACGAAAATCATGTCTGACCTCAAAGTTGCAGGCTTCAAGGTATGTTAAACCCAGCTGTCCTGAGAGCCATTAACAAATGTCATTTCTCAGGCATCCGAGCTCTTTTCCAGTCTCCATACGGCTCT
>CEMJ01393987.1:26037-42997 GCA_900068955.1 Clitocybe nebularis | reverse complement strand
TGATAAAAAAGGTCGGATTGGCACAGTTTAAACCGGCGTAACCGGTGCTCATGAGAGTTATTCAGACCAATGGAATCTTCGAGCTTCAGGTGGCCAGCGACTCGAACGCCAAGGACGTGGCAACCTGGACCATTGACATGAAGAAGACAGGAACGGTTTACAAGGGCAGTGCGAAACCAAAGGCAGACGTTACAATCATCCTCTCCGACGCGACATTGACGGATTTGGCGTCCGGCAAGGTAAAGTTTACGTTTTATGCGATGCAGATGTCATGTTAACATCATCAAAGCTCAATGGACAAAAGGCTTTCATGACTGGGAAGCTGAAGACTAAGGGAAACATTATGCTGGCTACTAAGCTCGACACTGTACTCAAGGTGAGACATACCCTGGCTGTCATATCTATCATATTACTAAACCCATCCAAAGACCGCAAAAGCGAAGCTATGAGCACCTTAAAACAGACCTAATTTATTTTCCTTGTCGTATATCCTTGCTTTCTTTAGGAGATATTGATACCTCGCCAATTTAACCTGGGATGAATCAATATATGGTTGTAATATAGTGAATAGGGTGGGTTGAATCGCGAAGTGAAATCTAGCTACATACATCATGAGGTGGCATAAGGAGAAATAATAGACGCGGAGGCTGAGTGTGACGCTAGAAGATGTTACCGAACAGCCCCCTATGTCGACGGGGCGCAGGCTGGGGGTCGGCTCTAAGGGTTGACAGGCTGTTCAGCTGTTTCATGACCTTCGAAAAAACCACGTTAGCTGCAGGATTGAAATAGGAGAAACTATGGATCACCTCCTCTAGCTTGTCTTTCCGATCTTGCAGATCGAGATGGCGCCTCACCACCGGGTTTTGTCGAGCGAATTCCACAATCTCGCTTCGGTCTAGATCATAAAGTAACCTTGAGTCGATCTCACGGGGGAACTATTCCATGTTTGGTTAGCTGAGCTGTATGCGTGCTTTCAGTTCTTACCTGATAGAAGAACTGTTCAAGAAGCTCAATATTGATGAACATGGCTGAGGTGTAAGCGAGCTTGTCTGCAACAACGTTGAGGAAAGCTTCGGGACATAAAACATCACTTTCAGGGCCGACACGACATCTCTTGGACCTGAGTGCTGCCAGGCGGAGCTTGAGGATGCCTAGTCGATCACTATAAAGCATCGCGTGGCGGGCTATTGGCGGACCAATTACGAAAAGAACTAAAAACCAAGGTGTGGGGCTCACCATCAATGATTTGTGCGGGAGGGTACCGATAGGATTCTGCAGTCGGTTCGGGTTCTTCGGGTTCCTGATCCTCAGGGTTCTCAATGCGCTTCATCTTCTTTTCTTTTTCCTTGTCCTCCAACGTTTTCACGTAGCTGATCAGGCCGCCTAGTCTTCTACTCCCGCCAACCTTCTTTCGAATCTCTTTGAGTTTCAACTCGCACATTCCTACCTCCTTTTCAAATAGGTCTATAGCCCTCTCTCGTCCTTGTTCCCACTCTCTCGGCTCAACTTCAACCTCGTATTTGTATGGTTTGATGCAGTTCTCAACTTGGTCTGAGGTTACACCAATACGGTCTCTGAGAATCATATGTGAGAATTGTATTAGCCGTTCTGAGGCTTGTGGGTGAAAGGTGAACGGTTCGCCAGCTGCTATCGAATCGATCAAAGCCCGTAGTCCGTCTGCAACAAGAAGCGTCGAGTCACGACCAACACCAGACTTCGTCAATAAGGACGACGCCGCTTCGAGTTTATGTCGCCAGTACGGTTCGACCTCGCCTGGTTTCAACTTGGGGTCAGCAGCGAGATTTCCGAGTTCCGGAGCGCGTTTATCTAGCCAATACAGCTGCTCGAGAACGTCCATGACCTTGTCGTCTAGCATTCCTTTTAGCTTTTCTCGTATCACCGGGCGACGGAACTGTTGTGTGAATTCTTTGAAACGAAGTTTTAAAGCGTCCATTGTTTCTGCAACATAAGACTCCGCGGTTATTCGCCGATCGTTGTATTGGACCTTGAATTGGTAGGTCGCTTCTTCTAATTCGAGCTGGACGGCATTCGTTATTCCATGTAGGGAAGAAGCCATAGATGACTCGAGGACCTCCATAAGTCGTCGACGCAAGGTATCCGTCCCAACCATGAGTGAAGTCGATGTGCCAAAAACGTCTTTATGAGAGCCGAAATAATCATTTTCTCCCCGTTGAGCTACTACGGCTGTCGAGTCCTTTCTACCTTTCTTTCCAGAAGACTTTGCAACAACTCCTACGTAGCCAAGGTGGAGCGGATATCGATTCCCTGCTAGAATTCCGGCGCCTTGTTCTGGAGGTACCAAGTCCATCTTTGTAATGACTCCAATCGTTCGTAAACCCAGGGGATCGACTTTGCGGCTCGCCCTCAACGCAGGTGAATTCGCCAAGTCAACATCAGCAGCACACACAGCGAGAATGATATTAGGTTCTCGAATGTATTTATCGCAAAGGGTAGCAATCTTTTCTTTTAGAGTTTCTGGCTGGTCCAGCGAGGATATCTGGACGTAACCGGGTAGGTCGATGAGGGTGAGGTCGGGAACATGTGGGGAGTGAATTCGAAGGTCTATGGGCTCATTCGAGACGGCATCCGAGGCGGGGACGGCAAGATTGAGGTCGGTAAGTGTTCGTTGTATATCAGCGAAATTGGTGATTTTTCCGAGACCGAGGCCTGGAAACTCTCCATATTCAATAGGAGTTTCTCCATTTACGGCGGGTGTGTGTATAAGTGTGAGTTCGATTGGCCGGCGGGTAACCATATTATTCCCTCTAGAAGATGACGGGGCGTGAGCTTTAAATTGTAACAAAAGTCATCATGTGTGCTCACTTGGGCAAGAACTCGTGCCCCACGATGGCCTCCAATACTGAGCTTTTTCCCGAACTTTGACTTCCAATAACCACAATACTGGGCAACTTAAGCGCGTCACTTTGGTCAATACTTAACAACATGCTTCGTATCTCGATGAGCTTCCGCGTGAGATGCATGAGCCCATTCTGCCGTGTGTCCATGCCTCTAGATTCATCAGAGGGTTTTGCATCAGAGGGAGAAGACATGGTTGCGGCAACAAGTGCAGCAATGGCAGCATTGTCCTTCGGAGATCTCTTTTTGCCTCCCGGCCCATCTCCTTCTTCACCCTGTTCTCTCCCCTTTCCCTTGTCATCCCGTCCACTGGCAGCGAAAAGGTCCTTCAAGAATTGAGGCGTCTCGATATTCGGTAATTTGACCTCTGAAACGCGTGAAGACACGGACTTGAGCCCGTCAGAAGCTGTGTCAAATATGTCGTGGACCGTATCTTGGGCAGAGGTTATCCAACCATCAGTCGTCTTCCGAAGTTCTGTATTCGGGATAGGAATGAATTAGGGTCTGAAACAGAAACACGCATTGCACTGACCCTCAATTTTATAATTTGCATACCCTAACCCCCCTGCCCCAACAGTAAGACCCGCGATGGGTACTCGAAAGGCCCGTGCGACGAAGCGTGGTATGGATGAATACGAGATGGCGCGAATATGCATGTGACGAAGCATGGCCGGAGATGGATTGGCGTAGCGGCGTCGAAGCGAACCAGATGCGTGAAATGTAGCATATTGACGATGTACGGGCCTTGGGACGCCTGCTTGCTTCCTCGAAGCGTTCAAACCATAGGTAATGGTCTTGCGAGATGGCAATGTTGAGGAAATTCGCCGCTTAATCGATGAATACATCGATAGCCTAGTACTGCTGCAAAGCCCAAGTCTTACAGGATATCTAGAAGAAAATTAGTAGGGATGAAATGGTCGTTGCTGGTCGTTATGAGTGCGAAGCTGGTGGACAATAATTTCAATTTCTGCCGGACCGCGTTGGCTTGCCGTGCACGTGATGGGTCCATGGACCATTGTGATTATGTTAGATTAGATTGGATTATGTCGAGGACAGTCTTTTTCTGTTACAACAGGCTAAACTTATGCTAAATCGATTTCCAAAGTCAGATGAGAATGTGATCTTTGTATTCTGCTAACCACCATGTCATCTGCACCTCCCCCGGGATTTTATGTTCCAGCCGTGCTATTCTTCACTGAGAATGAAGACTTAGATATCCCCGCCATCCAGGCCCACATCTTGAGGCTGGCACAGGTAGTCCCCACGCATAACAACTTGACGTTTACAGTTCTAATAAAATTTAGGGAGGGGTTACAGGGATTCTCGTACAGGGGTCAAATGGCGAGGCACAACATCTGTGCGTATCATGCATCGCTCAAGATCCGTTCGTTTCCCATCGTTTGCCACAGATCCCACGACGAACGCAAACAAACCATCCAGCTCACCCGGAAAACGCTGGACGATAACGGGTTTAGGAATGTGCTCGTCATTGCTGGAACCGGGGCACAGTCCACCCGAGAGACCAAGAAGTTATGCGTTGATGCCAGGGATGCTGGCGCATCCCATGCCTTGGTGCTGACGCCCTCAACCTGGCCACCGCAGATGAGCATCGATAATATAATCCGTTTCCACAGAGAGGTACGCCAACATCCCTGCATGTCTACCTCCCAGCACGCTTACATCGATGCAGGTCGCCGACGCGTCTCCGATCCCAACAATGATATACAACTTCCCTGTCGTCACCGCCGGTCAAGATCTCACCTCCGATCTCATCGCAACGCTTGCTGAACATCCCAACATTGTTGGCACAAAGCTGTCATGTGGAAATATTGGAAAACTTCACCGCCTTACGACACGTTTCCCCTCCTCTGAGTTTGCCGTGTTCGCGGGACGCACGGATGTATTTTTGCAGGGCCTCCTGTCGGGAAGCGCGGGATGCATTGCAGCCCTCGTCAACATCCTGCCCAAGCTTCATGGGAGACTCTATGAGCTCTACCAGGATGGAAAAGTTTCTGAGGCGATGGAGTTGCAAGGGAAAATGGGCCATGCCGATTGGGCCACGGGGAGGATCGGCGGGATCGGTGGGATAAAGGCGATCGTGTCTAAAAACTTCGGCTATGGCCAAGCATTCGTCCGCGGACCCCTGAGCGCTGTTGATGCCGAAAGCCTGACAGAGAACAAGTATTACTCCATTTTGGAAGAGTTAATTTCCCTGGAGAAGGCATTATAAATGCTCGTTCAAACTTTTATTAGAATGGGTATCATGTGCAGGGATGGGAAACTACGTGGGTGATAAACATACTGCAAGAGTGTGACTTTTAATACCTAAGGAGACAGAATGATAATGTAAGGAGTACAGATGATGATTGCATACAAGAAAAATGTTCTATGCTTGTGATGTCCGTGAAACAACTTCTATACCTGTAGAGGCTAGGTTTAAATGGTATGAAGACTCTGAAATCCAAGAGAAAAAACATACTATTCGTCGCTACCTGTGTGTCAATCGTGGTGTCGTTGGTTATCTGCCAGCCCTGGTCTGTCGTTGTCGTCGTGTGCATGGTATTAAACTCAAAAACAGTGGAAAGGACGGGAACATCTGCCGTTCCAGGGTTCCTTACTGCCTTTACGCGGTATCGAGGATACAATTGTGGGTCGCGAAGGTTAAGCATCAGTCGCGATATCATTGTGGACGATATTCTGAAAACCAGGTAAGACTCAGGACGCAGGTTATTGGAAGGAACACTTGCACGTTTGCGAAGGTCGTGACGAAACCTCGCTCATATTCCTGAGTTTAAATCAGACTCTGCCTTACCAAACCCTGAATACATCGAGAGCACCTACTGGAGATAACTATATGATAGGTGTCGTCAGATCAGCTTGGTCGTGATTACACAAATACAAACGTACATGAAATGATATGATATTGGCAGCTCCAACAACTGCCATGATCCTTGAAAACGTAATGAATCTCAAAATACTTTCAACATTCATATGGCCTTACCCAAAGTAGATAGCACCTACAAAGCTCGTCAGGTCGTTCTCGTGATCTTTGGAGCAGACATACCATCTCGGAGTAAGATATTTATTAATGTACGATCCCCAACCTTTATTTGCTTTATTGACTTGTACACTGTCATGGAGAATATCATGACATCAAACATCAGGTTTCCAGTCCAGGCCGCGGCAAGCCCTAAAGAACAAAAGCCTCGATGTTATCTACTCTTGACACGTTTGGACGGGTAGACTCACTGTTCGCACTATAATACAGTTAGCGATTGGTTTGGAAAATAATGTTTATTGTACAACTCACTCTGATCGGCTGAGTGGGGGTATGCATCCCACGTCAGGGAGGGCATCAGTGTCGGATCCACGCGCCCCAGCAGTCACAGACCACTATTTTTGTCATTTTCTGAAAGGTGATCGCGATGAAGAACCCTGCTCACAGTGCCGAAAATGATAACGCCCAACGCCACGAGGCAGATGCCTAAAAGTACCCATTTATTCTGGTCGTAAAGAGCGTAGGTGCGAAGGATAAGAAGAACTGGAGGGAGAAGTGTTACGTTCGGGCGAAGAAGACAGGCCACAAGACGTACTGCCAACAATGACCTGGATTGCCACGGCGAAGTATTGGTGGAATGATGCGAGGCTAGGGCAGCTAAATGGAGAATATCAATTCGCAACTACTTTTGGCGGCAGGGAACGACTGACATCTGCTGGGGGGTTATGAAAGGCTCATATGGACTAAAAGACTATTACTTACGGCTGCTGACGCGCTAGGGTGCCAATAGTACTGGATTATAACAGGGATATGGCCAAACAATGCCACGTATCGGTTCAAATAGAAGAGGAATGATGCCCAAGTGATAGTTTTCGTCGTCCAGAACCGATGGACCTCGTCAGGAAAGGTTAATGCATAGTCGTAGTAGAGTATCGCTGAATTTGAATGAGCTATCGACTAGAAAAATTGAGATGATGAAAGCTACCATAGGATACGAGATTTATATAGTGACAGTGGTTTCTATTGGTTCAAAGAGCGGTTAGAAAGGGGAAAATGATGCAAGACGGAACGGACAATTGTGTTTGGACGGAGCTGGAGGAAGGAGCATTGAGCATTGGCGGGGGCTATATGGAGGTGGACACTAGGGAAGCCTCTTCATCTGTGCGGGCTACGAGGCCAGGAGAATGATTTTAGATAAAGGAAGAAATTTGGGAGTGAGAACGGCGTAGATGATCGGTAAAAGTAGAGGATCGGGTGTGAGCACATGACAGGCCTTAGCGATCAGTCCGTAGATCATATCATTCCAACTCTGATCCCATTGACTCCTTTTGGTTCGCTTTTCCAGCCTGTCTCTGTCATTTGACCCAAAAGCCTACAACGAACGCTGTCTGTCACTGTCAACCTTCTACCCCATCAGCGATGGTGGCCTTTTAGTCGGCTGTCTTCACCCCCCGGCCTCAGTCCATCTCCACGAGGTGGGCAAAGGTGCAAAAAAGGTCAGGGCGCACATTTATTGGGCGTGTCTGAGCGCCGCGCAGTGTGCATTCAAAGCATCGTCGCCATGTCGACCTTCAATGGCCCAAATATAGTATCCATAACGTTAACATGTCACCCAAATATATTTTGTTGGACATGAATATATGTACAGGGGTAACATACGAAGCTAATACCTAAAACTCAATGTCCGGCGCTCATCTGGTTCTCGCCCCGGAATAAGATATACAGCTAGGTCGGCATCGGCATACCTGGTGCCCGGCCACTTTGGAAAGAACGGCCGCGGAGTGCGCAAGGGGTTATCTCACTCCTACTTGCGTAAAGCCTACGGCCAGGCCATGCGGAATCACATCAAACGGAACCAGAGGTATACATATTTAGGTTGATGATAGCTTGAATGCTTTCCCTTGCTGCAGTTTGAATAAACACCAGGTGTTCGATCGCTGTTGAGGGCAGTGTAAGTGTCAAAGGCAAGAAAGGCACATGGATAGGCGCTCTGAGCTCACCGTGTTTTTAGACCGAAAAACTTCTGCAATATGTGCGGTATATCCGGAATCGTCGTCATTCCCGCCACCCTCTATGTGGTGTTCGTATTTAGAAAGCCAAAGGGTCGCATCGGTCATGAACGGGAAGGAGGGGCCCAGGGACGGCTTGCGTACTGTTGATTCAAACGCAGAATTAGGATTGTTGGGTTTGCAGAACGTCGTATTATTGATGACCTTGATGTATAACCGGAACAATTCGATTAGACATGATGATGACATGAATAAACCACCCACAAATACGGCCATGCTATTATTTCGAGCGAGCGTCCGTAACTGATACATGAAATCGGTCATGATTGCGTGGCCTTGTGCTGATACTGGACTGAGCAGAGGACCAATTAATGGCGTTATGCTGTCGACCACAATACAGCTCAGGCGCGTATTCGGCACCTCGGAGAACTCAAGCAAAGATTAGACAGGAACCCAATCAATACTGGGGATGACGTACTATAGTACGAGGCGCAAACTCATCAAGGATATCAAAGGCTGATTCGATATCAAATACGACTGATACCTGTAATCGTTCCAAAGCAGTCAAGGATGCCTGATACAAGTTTGTGAATTCAAGCTGAAACAAAATCAAGGGTTTCCTCTCATGACCTCTGTGTCGTAAGACGCCAATATCTCGGTGGCCCTTTCAGCAGAGAACTCTCCGGTGGTATCAAGCCAGATCGCTGTGCTTTGAATATATCGTGCAAGATGGCGCAGGACCAGATGGAGAACCAAAGCCTAACCATCATGATGGGGAATAATAGATTAAACTAGGAAAATAATCCTTGCCCAGGGACTCACAGTTTTCCCTGATTTTGTGTCTCCCGATATCTCGAAGACTTGCCGTCCACGAAAATCGCCAAGAAGCTGATCCAATTCCGCGACCCCACTAGAAAAGTCAGAAGACGCCTTTTGAGCTTCTAGTTCTGATTGTAACATATCAACACCCGACATCCCAGGAGCAGCGGTCAGCTCGGAAACAAGGACAACGTAATTCATCAATTCGTCGAGAGTCACAGTCCCAGAAGGCAGCCGGCTGAATATGTCGTGAATTGGCGCGAACAATAGATCTGTATCTGTCCTGACCCCGCATTGTTCCAGACAGCTAACCAAAGAAGCAGGGATGGAAGGAACAAGGGTAGCTAGACGCATCAGGTTGAAACAACTTTCATCAGGTTGAAGCAATTATGTAGACTGATCATGAAGTAGATTAGAATTGCCAGGCCAGGAGCTAGCCGGAAGAGGTCGTGTTACGTAAGCCACACATTCTCGCTGTTTACTACAACATCTACATAAATTCTTGAACATGGTAAGTAGTCCTCCATTATCATGATTGACCATAGTTAATGACGGTGAACAGGGAGGAGGTGAAAGGTATCCCTATCCAAAATTCGTCTGGTCACCAGCAGGTACGGCCAATATAAAGGAGTCGGCGTAAACAGGTGGAGGTCTAACGGAGACGACCATAGGTGGCTGGTGGACTCGTCCATCTAACTGGAAGTCAAACACGGCTGTCGCATCTATTGGAATACTTGCGGTTACTTATGCAGTATGGAGTGTGAGCGCAGACAAAGAGGTGTGTATATGTATGCTGCGTTCCCTTGCTTCTCCTCACAATTCTTGGTCCTGTGCAGCGGAGGTCAATACAACCTTTTAGGTCCATTCCTTCAATGATGGTAAGTCCTGTTAGCATGCCCATATCCTCCCCTTCATATCCTCTCGCTCCAGTGGGCTAAACAATATCGAGATGTTGAAGACAAGTAATACATATATAACAAATTTATCCTTGTTTTGGCTTGAACGAATTCATACATCAAGTTCCACGCCGACAACCATCGGGCCTCTGTCAAGCTCTTCCTTTACCGGTTACCCATCATCTTCCGTGGAGTCAATGTTTGTCCAGGACTGACATCTGTCATAGCCGAAGAACTTCAAGGCAGATCGTATCAAGACCAATGCACCCCTGTTTACAATGTACAGCGTGTATGGACAGGTAAAGCTAAAGTTGGTGGTGTAATTCATGGACAACTTGATGCGACGCTAAGCGCTATTAGCGATGGCATACAACATATCTTTATCTCCGGCTTCTTCCACCAATGCACGGAATCTGCTGCCGTCTAAATTCAGAAGTGCCTTGGGACTATCGTACTCGACCTGGAAATCCACATTAACAAGTTTTTAGCAGGAAATCTGGGCGACTTACTATACGCCCTGTATCCAAAACCATCTACAGGTCGTTCGTTGTAAATTTATTGTGCGTAGATAGCCAACCTGAGATGATTCTTACAATTTTATCCGCATCCATCACCGACTGTAGACGATGTGCCACAATAATGAGAGTAACGTCTCTCCCAAGCTCATGCCGAAGGGATGTTTGAATAATCGAGTCTGTCTTGTGATCTGATCCGGAGGGATTGGTACAAAGTTTCTGTCATGATCAAGAGACTAACCTATTGCAGATGTAGCTGATGCAAGGCGAAGATCAGTCACAATTTTATGGTTCTGTTATTGCTATGAATATGTACCTTCGTCCAGGATAAGGAGTTTGCTCCCTCGCACAATCGCCCTCGCCAAAGCTAGAATCTGCCGTTGGCCTACTGATAAATTTCCACCAGAACTCGATATAGCCGTATCAAGGGTGATCCTGTTATCATCTACCTCGCTTTGCAACGAGGTAAGGCCTGCAGCCCGCAGTGCATCGTTTAGGGTTGCATCATCAAATTGGTCGAAAGGATCCAGGTTCTGTCTGAGTGTTCCGCTCAACATCTCAGGCTATGGAAAGATATGAATACGGCGGCCAGGATAAAGATAAAACAACTTGCAATTTGAGGGATGATGGTGATCTTCGACCGCAGTACATCCAAGTTCAAAGATTGAATGGGTATCCCATCATAGTATACAGACCCTTGGGTGAAAATAGATCGCAAAAGGGAAAGAGTCAACGAGCTCTAGAGTACTATGATTGATGATTGAGTACACGCAGATATTTTAAACAACGTTACCTTCCCAGACCCAGTCCGACCCACTTGATCAACCTCGTCAATACTTGCCCATATTAATGATGGATGAACGCACCAATTCCAATTCGCTCTCCTGACCGAACCGAAAAGGAAATATCATTTAAAACTTTGTCACCGCCCGGCGAATAACTGGCCGAGAGGTTCTCGACACGTAAGTCACCACTGGCCGGCCAGTAGGCTGGGGGAATGCCGCTCTCCGTGGGTTTCGCTTCTTGTTCTATCTCGAGATAACCTTGAATGCGTTCCAAACTATCGAAAGTTAGTGGTCAATAGATATGTCATTTTTTTTGTAATGAAGTGTACCTATTCCCTGTGTTGATAAAAAAAAATAGTCAGTATAGATATAGGTTTCGGCACAGGAGCAACTTACCCTGTACTTCGAGTTCATTGAGCAACTGTACCCAAACAAGAATCATCATGCTGAAGTCAACTACTCATCATCAGCTTCTAAACTATTCTCGACGAACTTCATCCTACCAGCCATATTCAATGAAAACCCAGTATTGGATGGCGTCTGGCTTTGGGAATACACCAAATATCCCGCTAACGAAGCCGTAAAGGCACCACCAATAGCATCCATTCTAATGGTGACCCAACGATTTAAGTTGTAGAAAGTGCGTGCGACCCGTGTGTGACAATCGACGCGAAGGAGCGATTCTTTGATGAAAGACGACTGGGCGCCATATGCGCGAATAGAAACTATTCAACCCAGAGCAATGAGGAACAAATTATAGAATGAACACGCATGTATGCTCACCCAGTCCAGATATCGTCGTTCCAAAACTAAAATGAAATTAACAGTGGGCAGCAGGCGAGTCGGAGTACTTACTGCCCGATGATTGGTGCTTTAGCATTCGACATCTCGCGCTTGACTGATAGTTGGGCAGCCATGTAAACACGACAACACCAACTGCCGAATATGGCAACAGCGATACCGGGCCCAAGGAAGACTGGTGTTAGAATTACGATAGCACCAAGTTTGACGATCATTGCTACTGTGAGCTCTGAAAGCCATTGTATCATGTTAGCGATTGGGCCATCAACTGTAACAACAACGATGTTATCGTTGGTAATTTTGGACGAAGGAAAATGATTGAACCTGCTCCAATGTCCTGGGTACACCTCGTGATTACACGCGACGTCGGAGTCACGTCGAGCCATCTAGAGGGAGATGAAGAGAGTAAATTACAGACTGCCGGAGCATATCTTGATGTCATCATACCTAAGTGTAGTTCCGAGGACTGAGGCTACAAGCTGTTTGTGGATTGTCCTGGATGCCCTCAAAGTTCCAAAGATGTAAACCACACAAGCGCAGAAGAAGAGAGCCACGGCAGATAGCAAGAGACATCCTATAATCCCCATCGTCATCAGCGTGAGGTGACTATTATTAGGGGTTCATACCATAGAAGCCTAAATAGCTAATGACCTATATTAGATATTGTGGGGTGCATAAAAGAGACTCGTACTGCAAGACGTCGACATCTGCTCCTGGGATGTCATATTGAGCAGCCCAGCGACCGAGGTACCACGTTTGGCCCGTGAAGGCGAATTCGCTCAATATCATTCCACTGGCAAAAGTTAGGAAGAACAAAAAAGGGTAGTCGCCACCAAGACCGGAGAGATAGAGCTTTACTGTCGGTATAGTGTAAATAAGCGGTAGGTTATGGTGCTCAAAGAGTATCACGTACGAGCTCCCCAGCTTACGTTCCCAGCCCCGACCTCTTCGGCAACGATCAATTTCCCGTCAACCTTTGGTTCATCGATATGAGATGACGGATGATGGATTTTAACATCGTGTTCGGCGTCCAGAACATCCAGAGCCTTGTCGGCCAGTAAGTCGTTATTGAGGGTTTCGGACGTGGACCCCTGGCTTATTTGTCCATCTAAGCCGACTGAGACCACGAAGCCAGCAATAGGAAGGGTCATGGTAAGGTTGTGTGTCTAATTAAACCATATAGCATGGGAGTCACACGAGAAGCGTACAATACGCACAATAAGAAGTACAGTTCGCCCCTTTACCAGGTCTCCGGAAAAGCATTTATCAAGGATCCATTTTGCGGTGTGTACGCTTGAGAGATCGGTCTGAGCATTGAAACATGAATTCAACTCTGGTGTGACTTACTCAAGGGCCGCGAAAACGTCATCGAGCAGGAGAATGTCGGCTTGAGAATAGATGGCGCGAGCAAGAGTAACGCGAGCCTTTTGACCACCACTGAGAGTAAGACCTTTCTCCCCTACCTCCGTCTGGTCGCCAGCTCCCAAGAGACTAAGGTCATGCTCCAAGCAACATTGGTGAATTACTTTTTCATAGCGTTCCTTGTCAAAAGGAGATCCAAACAAGATATTATCCTTTGAGAGAACATCTGAGCGGAGAGCAGGTGTATAGAATATAACCTCCTTCGTACTTTGATGGTTTGATTAAGCACCCATGATTCTTGTGCTGCGTATGCAACGCCGTGTCCCCGAGGAAGGTTATACCATGAGTTTGGGCCTGATGGGCGAAAATGCATTTCGCCTGGACGGAAGGTGAGAAGGTTCACATAATCAAAAGAGTAGTTAAACCTTACCAAGTAGCGCCATAAGGAGGGAAGTTTTTCCTGATCCCGTAGGCCCAATAATCAGATTGATGCAGCCGCGTTTGAACGTAAGTTCATCTGCAATTCGCAAGACGTAAGTTCTCCTCGATGGTGACTTTAAATCGACATCCTGAGACCAGGTGAACGTCGCATCCCGAAATCCTATGGTAGTATCATCAGGGATCCTGACTGTAGCCTCGTCCAATGGCCCGGAAAATGTGTCCAGTAGTTCAGTCTGTGGAATGCATTTATCATTAATAAAAGATGCATACTGATGGCGAACTCACGTTGTTAATGAAGTCGTTGACTCGGTCAATTGACACCTTTCCGGTCACAATTTGCGCAACCGTATGGAAAACAAGGTGGAGCTGCCCACGTAGGATGTCGAAGACAGCCATGGAACTGAAGACTTTGGACGCGTTTAGATCCTGTCTCATAATGAGAGTCTAATCGAACAAAGTCGAGTTAAGCATTATAACAATGATGTCGAGATATGGTACACAGACGCTGAACATAGTGGTTAGAGGGTTATACGAGGTCATTTTTGTGTTGCTTACTAGGTAGCATATGTCGCCATCATGGTGGCGACAGGGATGGCAAAGCTATGTTGAGAACCAGGTCATTTGATCAAGCTCCATAATTTTAAGGCATTGACTAACTTTATCAACCCTTTTGAGAGATTGAGAACTTGACGTCTCCACATCCACACCAACTCTTCATCTCGCTTTTCTCCTATCTTTTGGTTCATTTTGTTCTCCCAACCGAATAGTTTGACCATGCGTAGGACGTTCATGACTATACAGCAAGGAGCTCAACTACTGTTCAGTACCATCACAATATCACTTACCCTCCGACACTGTCTGAACACGAGCATCGGTTTTCTTCATTCTTGTTATTTCAACTCCCTGTATGCGGCTGACAATATAACTGGGTAATGGGAATAGTCCAATGATGACCGCCAAGCCAACAAATGCACTGTATAGATATATGGTTGTGAGAATGATTTTGGACAAGGGACGGTACCTACCTCCAACCGAGCGTGACATAGAGAAACCAAGTTGCCAAAGCAATGTGAAGTGGAATATATATCAGGATGCTCAGGAAATCCCTTGCCGCTCTGATGTTTGCCATGTCGGTAGTAACGAGGCTGTTGATTTTCCCTACGAGATCTGCTGACCCCTCCTGGGACTTCATCGGTTCTGAGGCGAGGGTCGAACCATCATTGGAGGGCGCTATCTCCGACGCTACATCGCTGGTCGCTGTATCGTCTGTGGACGTCACGGAACCGGCTTTAGAAACATTAGATGGTGAAGACTCTCCGCTAGCATTCGATGTTTCAGCCTTTAGACGCATGCGAAGGGAGTGTTCAAAGACAAGCTGAGTGATAATGGCCTCGATCCTGGTAATTGTGCGCGACTGAGAAGTGAATGAGTAACGCATTATACATGGATAGATCTGTATACTCACTGCCATGAAGGTATACCACTGAAGAGAAAATGATCTTACAGAAGGACCTACAAATAGCCAAACCACCCAAAACCACGGCCGAACGGCAGAGTCGCGACCGCCAGTCTCAAGATAACTGAAGGTCCGCTGAGCTTGATCCGGGAACCCAAGCAACAGTTCACTTACTGGAGCAATCTTTTGATTCCTAGAGGTGACGCAAAGCTAGAAATTGCTTGAATGATAAGAAGGAGAGTCATGAGAATATATTCACGCCGGAATATTCTAAGTAACTTGAAAAAAATATGGCGTTTGTTATCAGTGTTGATGCGCTACAGCAGGAGGTGTAAGCAAAGTTGTGCGCTAAACATAACTGAGCCATGTAAGCGTACAGAGAAAGTTTTCTCCCGAAGGTTCTTCGAGTGGTCATAGTCCGCAAGAGGTGGGAGTTTGTCTGGAGACAGATGAGGGATTCTATATGCCAGAAATACGACCGGGTCCATAAAAGAATAGGTAATAAGAGACCATATTGAGGCTGTCTGTTCAGGGTTTGGAACCATAGGGTCCTATGGGACGTCCATTAAATCACCTTGGGTTTATTCCGATGATTCATGTTACATACCTTCAAAGATACCGGAATATACTTGCGAGGCTTGAGGAGTGGAACGACCACGCCAGAAATTGTAAGTAGACCGATTTTCACCCACAAGATCCGTCCTTCAGAGATATCCTGAGGAACTAATGTAGTGGTTGCGAGTGGGTATATGTTTCGATAGATATAGATGGAGAAAAGAGTTATCAAAACAACGTTGAGGTGGGGTGTGACGGTCCTCCCCCATGTGGTTCCTGAATTTATGGATATCAAAGACAGAATTGACGCGTACAGCTGAGAGAGTTATTGTAATTTTGAATACTAATTTGTCGCGAAAACACGCACATAGATTGCGGACAGAATCAAGCGTATCCCGTTATTGGCTGAAGACGGATAAATCGAACATCCTAGAAGGGCTATACAACCGATCAAGCGAATGATCTTGTATGAAAAACCAGTGTCCTGCGCGTCATATTCGACATCCAAAACGCGCCCTTCGTCTTCTTGGGCTTCCCCGAGGGGTGGGAGGCGCTTCTTCATACCTGGCGCGTGGAAAATAGTCTGAACGAGTAACACGATGGCTGATACAAGTACAACGTAACCAGGAATGACCAGGCTGTTAAAGACGGGCCTAACAAGGACATCAGTCATCGTGCCCCGAAAGATGATTTGGTACGTACCCTTCCGTGTCAAGTATGCCAGGATCGAGCAATAGGTACGTGGGCCACCATAGAATTTGAAGTTTGGGAGGGAAACTTGTTTGAAGGTTAAATGGCCTCTGAGTCTGTGCCATATCGTCACCGTGTTTGGGACGCGCTAAACAACTTGAACGATACACTATATGTATTCGTGGCGAGGGATTCGAACCTGAATGGGGGATGGAAGATGAAATGTACGTTTCCGCAATCCTTCATCACGACTGGGGGTAAGTTTATATAAGTATGATTCATGATTGCAAGGTCAGCAATTGATCGCGATCGAAAAAATTATAATTGATCTGATAAGATTCGATTAGTATGTGCATGTGGAATCAGGAGGACAACTTACAAGAAGGTACACAGCAGATTCAAGTTTCAACAACCATTCAATGAAGAATGGTGCTAGGAATCACTATGTCTGAATAGAGTGGGGGGGCTATTCTCAGCCATGATTGATACAAGAGTTCTTCGGTATCATATTCACCCCCATCCACATTTACTTATGTAAGGCTTGCTGAGGCCACTTTCAATGATAATAATGCATCGATAATGATTCAAGCGTGCATGCAGTATGTATTTCAATATCAAAGGGGGTTTTATTTTGGAAAATTAGAATGTAGAACTCAAGTAGAGCTCTAAAATGAAACTTGATTGAGGTCTCTTGAACGTTGATCTCTTCTTGCTTCATAAGCATTAATGGGGTAGTGGTAACCTGGGTCGTTGCCA
>CEMJ01393987.1:6841-19630 GCA_900068955.1 Clitocybe nebularis | reverse complement strand
CAACATGAGAATGTATCTTTTGACATCTCTTTTGCTCAGTTTATCCATCAACTCAGTCTTTGGGATGAACGTCCCTGTTCCTCTTTCTGCTCCATTGGCGGCAGTTTCGATCGCGCCGTCTCTAGTGTCCTTTTCCATTGAGCAGGATCGCTGGACTGATTGGGCTGGCACGACCTCGAGAAATCAGTTCTTCTTCAATACCCTTGATAATATCAATCAGCTAACCGGGGTACCTCCCCGTATTCGCATCGGTGCCGATAGCGAGGACCATACCAATTTCAATTCGGCTGTTCAGGTCTGTCTCTTTTCTCGCGTTATTTATCTATGGGAGTAAGCTGACGGACACTCTCAGTTTTCCCAAGATATTTTCCCTGCAATCACTCCGACCGTTCCGTACCCAGAAGCCAGCGACATAACTGTGGGCGATTCTTTCTATACAGCAGCCCAGTTTCTGCCTGCCAGTATGTTCGACATACACCGCACCTGGTAGCCTTACTAACACCAAATAGACACCCATGTTACGTGGGGTGTCAATTTAGGGCAGAACAACATTACAGCAGCGTTTCTCGAAGCAAGGTCGATCACGGAGGCCTTCTCTTCTGCTGCCATTAAAAATGCTGGAATTATTCTTGATGCAATTGAGATCGGTAACGAGGCAGACCTGTACCGTGACAATGGAGACAGGCCAAGCTCGTTTTCGTCTACCCAATATGTTGAAAAGTAAGTTTATTGCGCCTTACTAGATCGTGTTATCCGAGCTCACTAAAATCAAGTTGGACCACTTTTGCGAACAACGTCTCTGTCGTGGCTGGAATCACACCAACGTCTGCTGTCAGGTTTTGGGGAGCTGCGTTTGCCGACTCTTCACATTCTACAACTGGATTTTCGCCCCAGGCCGTTATCAGCGAGGGTATCCTTTCATCTACTCCGGGGTCAGCGATCGCAACGTGTGTTATGTTTTCGTTTTTGCTGGGGTTCTGGTATCTTATTGTACTCCCGGTTTAGTATTTCACAACACCATTATAGTGGATCCTTTTGTTCAGGAAGCGAGGGACTTTTACAGGATTTGATGACCAAAGCTACCATTCGTGGAAATCTCTCAGCTTTCGCCCCAGATGCAGCTGCCGTGCGTGCAAGGGGACTCGATTATGTATTTGGGGAGACAAATAGCTACTCTTGCCATGTGAGGGCCAGATCCCATTAAAAATTTACTTCCTCATCTCACAGTGAATACTTCTTTAGGGCGCCCCCGGAGTCAGCAACACCGCTGGAGCTGCCCTGTGGGCGTTGGACTATATATTTTTCGCGTCAGCACAAATAATTTGCCCTGGATTTTAGTTTTCTGATCCTTCATGCGCTAATAGAACTCAGATCGGAATATCGAGAGTGTTCTTCCACGAGGGTATCGGGTACAAGTACAATATGGTGAATATCGGGTCACTATCACAATCTGGAACCCAGCTCATCAAGAAAAATAATGTCAGATCCAACCCGTCACTTTGACACGATCCACATTGGACGGATCCACACTAGCTACTCCTCTACCCCCCCACGTCCAGCCGCAATACTACGCCGCGATCATCGCTTCTGAGGCTACAGGAAAGACCGGGAGTGCCAGTGTAGTGGAGATAACAATCGACAGCACCCAAATCGCTGGATATGCCTTTTATGAAGCAGGCCAGATTGTGCGTGCGGTCTTTATCAACTCGAAAGCTTTCTTGGCGAGCAGTACAACCCGAGGGAATGTTCATCTCGATCTCGGATTTGCTGGAACGGGGGCAGCTGCGCCTACATCTTTTACTGTGAAGCGACTGGCAATCAAGTGCGTGTCAAAATTTCATTTGCGCCTCATAGCAGTTAATCTGACTTTATATACAGACATGCTGATGACGTCTCAGGGCTAACATGGGGGGGCCAATCATATGAGGCCAGTGACGCAAGGGTTAGCGGAACGCTGCAAACCCAAACCGGCCTCGTCAGTGATGGGGTCGATATACAGGATACTGAGGCCATATTGTTGAGCTTCAACTGATCTAATCGCCATGATGGCCATCTGATGTATAAGTAACGATTGTTAAAAATCATTCAGTCTTTAAATAAAATATCGAAGCCCTGTTTTAAACTCGTTCCAATCATAGTGGAAGACAGGCATTTTCCACTTGAGGTAGCAGCAATACTAGTACTGAACAATGGTAACACAATGAATACAAGGAGGGTTAGGCCTAAAAAGGTACCCAGATTAAACCGTCAAAGAACCACATATCAAAATACATATCTGACGAAGTGTCGAAACAACAGTATTCCTCAATCGAAAAACATGCCGCCGTCGACCGTAAGTGACTGTCCTACCATCCCAAGTGAATTAACAAGTCAGTTGATAAAGAGTGGGAATGGAATACCTGTTATATATGCAGCGTCCGGAGAGGCTAAAAAAGAAACGAGACGTGCAACATCTTCAGGCTTTCCGAGCCTACGCAATGCAGTCTGGCGCGTCAGCTGTCGAAAAGTTAAGATATGTTGAGATGGTATGCAGGCCGCTCATCGGGAGTCCACTGACCGCTCGGAGGTAAGCCCCAACCTTGGAGCGCGTTAGGATGCTAACTCGTTCCTCCAAATCGCGGACTACGAGATGGCATGAGTTAGGGAGGTGTGAATGAGAAAGGATACTCTCACGAAGAGGTGTATCGATAAAGCCTGGTGCATAAGTGTTTACGGTGATGTTGTGTTTACCCCATTCTCTAGCTGAGACATGTGAAAATTAGGCAAATTGAGGTGTTAAATTGGTAAACACACCTGCCACCTGGGACAAACCCCGCACGGAGAATTTGCTCGCGCTGTATACCCCATACAAGGCGTCCCCTGATCAACGTTTATTAGCCAAGTACCGACTCTATATGGCATAGCCACCGCTTACCTTTTTTTCCTGCCACGGAAGAAGCTCCTGTAGGCCATCGTATTTTAAATATAGGCTCATTGAACCAACATTTAGCTTACCGATAATCCTACCACCCCGTTTTTGTTCGATCATGACCTTTGCAGCCGCTTTGTAGCATAGCAGTACGCCCTTGACATTGATTAGAAAGACTTTGTTATACTCTTCCGAGGTAGCTGGGGACTCATAAGTAGGAAACGCAGAATTTGTTTCCTCTGGGTACATACTTTCAAGGATTGGTGTGACGACAGCAACGCCGGCATTTGCGACCATCTTGAGGGAAGATAAATGGAATTTGTGAGGGTGAGTGATCCAGACATACAACATCAAGACCCCCGAGCTCAGACACAGTCGTTTGAACCATTCTGTCGACATCCTCTTCAACGGAAACATCTGCGGTCACCACGATAGATTTTCGACCTTTATCCCGAATTTCGGTAGCCAAAGATGTGAGATTCGCAGTCTGGGAAGCAAGGTCGTTGATAGCAACGTCAAATCCATCATCTGCAAGTCTGAGAGCGATTGCGCGCCCAATGCCTTGGGCAGATCCAGTTATCAATGCGACTCTACGATGTTTTGGAGTTGACATCTCAAAAGATGTTCAGTATTATGTGGGTCCTGAATCGGTAGGTGGGTGACTTATGCGTCTGACGCGAAGCCAAGCAGCCTGAGATCTAGCATAAGGAGAAGGTTGATAGATACGGCATATGTCAGCGTTTCGTGCCGCTTGATGCGGCATGCTAGCTGGCATAAGGAAACAACGATTGTCCTCCGATCCCAGGGTCCATTGAAATGCACCGTAACAAAACTCCACGTTGGAGTGATTATGCTGCCGCCAGTGTATGCTCGGTAGATCTGGCTGAATCCAAGTCAAGCGGGCCCTAGCCAGTCGATACTCATGAGGCATATGAAAACGATGAATGGAGATAAATGTTGCTTCTTTCCCTGGCCACCTGAAGACCTGGTCATGGCCTGACAGGCGCCTGTTTTCCGTGAACGAGCTGGTGGAGCCTAAGGAAGTACAACATGGTTGTACTCTTCTGTCGGCGTCAATTGATTCCGAGTCTCGACTCTTAAACGACCCCTTGATACGCGCGTTGGCTTAGAGCGGCGCCCACGTTGACGACTACCAATCAAAGTCATTATATAGCCCACAAGCTTTCAGCAAAATCATCATGGGTGCTCGTTAAATAGAAGGTCGCTTAATGGTCTCAAAGCTTTTCCCTCTATCCCGTTCAACTCCATGTCTGCACTTTCTGTCAAGTCTTTCGTCTTCGATGGCCCAGGCAGCACTCTCAAAATGACCGCAAAACAGTATGTGGGGAGTAACTCTAACACTGAGGGGTTGACCCTGTTGTTCGCACACTGCGTAGGGTCTCGTGGGTTGCCTTGGTCGAGGAAACCAATACCTAGACTGAAAATCTAACTACACAGATAAGGAGCAGTGGGAGCCAACCATTGCGCGGATCATCGAGCTGCAAGAATCTAAGGAGAAGTCTTATCGCATCAAAGAGGCATGGTCTTTTGACTGGCAGAGCCATGGCGATGCTGCAGTACTTAATCAGGACATCCTCGGGACTCGCGCGGATTCAGTCTGTACGTCCTAAGTTCCACCGCTAACTGTGGCTCACTATTTGTCCAAGCCGCAACCGAGTGGGCACTCGCTATAGAATCATTGGTTAGATCACCCCATTTGCATGGACATCGTATAGTAGCAATAGGGCACTCTGCAGGCACAGGGGCAATGTACGATACCAATGCCTGCATCCACCGCAACACTGACCTATTTTTAACCATAGAATGATGAGCATGAAAAACTTCTCCGTCGAAGAGAGCCCATACTTGGCTGTATTTTTGGTCGAACCTACTATGCTTTCTCAGCAGCTCTTTGACGACCATGCCGCGGAACGTTATGCTTTTGCTAATGCTACCAAGAAATTCACACTGGAGAGACGCGATTCTTGGACTACCAAGGAAGCTGCCTTGCAGTGGCTTGGGAAAAGGATGCCATGGAAGTCATGGGATCGGCGAGTTCTGGAGTTATATACAGTAAGCCTCAAAGCCCCTGATTTTCCAGGTCGGTCACCACATGAGGGCACAGGAACATGGACTTCGAACCATCGAATTGGCCAAGGGAGAAACTTACGAAGAGGCTGCCATTCTAAAATGTGACAGACGTCAAGAAGGAATGACATATCCCCATTTCGCACCTTATATCGAGGCAACCGCGGTCTTCAGCAAGTGGTGTACTATTCTTCCTATTCATATCATATATGGAGGCAGAACTGACTTTGTGTATGAGTTTTTTACTCGTTCCGCCTTACTACGTACTCTAACACTACATACAATAGGCCCTCGTATATACAAGAGTCACTCATTGACACAGCTCAAGGACGGATACCCGCATCCGTTACTAGAGTCTCTGGCGCTGGCCATATGGTAAGTTACAAACGGGAGTGTTGAAGCATCAGCTCAACTCCTAAAATTAGATCGTTCAGGAGAGCCCTGACGCATTGGCCGGAGCGATTTCTGACAAACTAAATATAATAAACCGATCATTATCGCGCTCCCGACTGTGATTACTTGGGCATCGATGTCAGCTCCAATGTGGGCTTTGGAATAGTCTTGCACAATTGTTAATTTTAACTCATGTACGGATGTTAAATATGTATCCATCTATAGGTTTTTGAGCCTGTCTGTCAAAGTTCTCACTAGTCGGCGATATGTGACCCCAACCTAGTAGGAAACTCTGATAAGGGATATGTGGTTTACGCAGAGAATGATTATAACACATTCTAAATATACTAAACAAGCAAACTCCAACAACAATCGGTACTAGACGGGAGAGGTCCGTTACGGAATCTTTAAACTGGATCCTTAAAAGCTACCATCCGATTTTTATCATATTATACAAAGGTGAAGACGAAGGTAAAGGGCAGTAACAATCAAGGGATACAGTGTACATACTTGATAATAAAAAGAAGCCACAAAGGAAAGGACTTCTAGCTAGATAGGTAGGTAAGTAAAGGAAAAGGCATATTCCAGGCAGGGACGAAACAGGGGCAAGAGTCATCGCCAACAACCATGACGAACTTACATTAACGATATCGCACGGCACGGGGGGAGTGGAAAAATAGAATGGAACTATTAGGCTTGTGGGGGAACGGAATATGTTGGGATCCCGCCTCTCTGCCCTTGCTACAAGAACGAGAAGATATGTTAATTTTAAAACAGAAAACGAACAGTCTAACTTACCACATTCATCCACATCATACCCTGCTGGTGCTGGTGGCCGTGGCTTGGATCTTTCTCCTCTAACATGAAGGAGTCTTGGGATGATTGGCACCCATATGAATTATCTTGAGCGGCCGCAGCCGCAGCTAATAGATGGCTATAATCCCTTTGATGGCCTCCACTGTTTCCAGGGGCAGGTGGAGGCATACTGAAGGTCTGCGTCTCTGGATAGAAGGGATAGAACAACTGTGTTGGTACCTCCACAAGTTGATTATCAGGGGGTGTAGAGCCACCGCTTCCACTACCGTTGCCATTTGCACTGGCGCCATTCGTATTCCCTGGCGTCCCGTTGAGAGACCTTGGTTGAGGCCCATACGCAGCACCTCCCGTTGTGTATGGCGCTGCAGAGAGTGTAGGAGTAGTTTGTTGTGATTTGGGAACAGGAGACATGGCAGTATCTTCGTCCCAATCTGGTTCACAAAGTAAGGCAGGGTGGCTAGTTGGCCCTACTTGTTGAAGGTTAACCTCCATAACGCGCTCTGCAAGTTTAGCAATGAGAGGATGCCCGCCGTTAAAGTCCTTGCGTTCCCAACGCCAGCGGAAGCGAGGTAGCATATCAAGTGCGAGCCAAACGTCTTCAAGGGCGGTGTGCCTTGGGAGAATATCGCATTTGGACATATATCCGTAAAGAATGACCATAGCAGCTATATGAAGAGGGATGGGAGAAGTAAAGAAGGCGATGTCAGGGAACCGGATGAGCTGGTTATGGACGATGATGGTATTATGAGAAGTGATTATCGCTGTGAGATAGATTAGTGTTTTCAGGCTGACATATGTCAATCTAGACTCACCATCAACGAGTGCCCTGTGCCTTTGCGCATATGAGAGTTCCTTGGAACTGAATAATGCCCTTAACAGTAAGATTCTAGAGATTCCAATCTTAAGTAGGGTCAAACCCTCGTCCTCTGTAATCTCTTGTACAAGTTTGCTCTTCTTCTCAAGCGGCCAATCATTTGTTCCGCTGAAATAGTGTTTGTACCTATCCGGCATCCCGCGCCTAAATTCTAGGGTCCTCTTAATAATTCTTGTGGCATTCCTCATAATCACATCTCCGCTCTGACGTTTCGGCGCATAAAGAGAATTGATAATATCAGCCTGAATCTCAGCAACAGGGTGCGAATGCTCAAAGTGTTCAGAGAAGTCGATGGCACGAGTGTGCTTGGGCCGAGTGGGACGGGGAGTGTTAAAGTCAGATGGAGCGATGGCAAGGGGTCGCCCAAGGAGGATGGACGTTCCACGATCGTGCACAAGGACAATTCCCCAGAGGCGGATTCGAAGTTGGCTTTCTTCCTCAGTAAAGAGGCTTTGGTTAGTCGTTGGGTTCACCTGAGTCATAGGATTATGATGTAGCCCAAGCTCAATAGAGAGTCGGACAAGGCTGCCTACAAGACGCCAGAGAGTTCGGCCTTGGCGCTGTGTTATAATGTTAAAATGGGAAGCCTTCAAAAATTTCGCAACTTACTTCTGTATAGAGGTACCAGTGTAACAAGATGAGTGCCTGCAAACTGGATATTGTGACACGGAGGTCAGATTTGACGGACAATGCCCTTTCAAAGAATTCATCGTGCTCAGGCCAGTCGTGTGGCATGAGCTTTTTGGCGACTAAAGATCCTAGATGTCCGAGAACGTCGCCTTTGCTTTCCATGTCCGTCTTGACTGCGCGGTGGTTTAGCTCACTCAATGTCCCAAGCGCCAGAACTAGATACACGCTGCAGATGTATCCAGGATCATGAGACACAGTTTGGCCGTCGTAAAGGTCATTCAGGATCTTCTCAAAGTCCTTGCGGTAAAACACGGGGCGATGGAGGTTGAGGCGGCTAAAGTAGCTTTCGACAACAAGGTTCACCATTGTTCGATCCTTGGGAAGCCATACGTCGACAGAGGGTGCGTTAGACGTAGGCCCTGAAATTGATAGTGTATTTGGGGAGCTGTTGGATGCGTTCGAGTTGCGTCTAACAGTGATGGTAACCCATTTAGCGGCATCACGGGGTGTCGATGTCTCATGAATGTCGCGGTCGCGCCCAGAACTAAGCCCACTGGATCCAACGGCGAGATCTTCCTTGTCGACGTTTCCTGGGCTGAGCTTGAGATCGTTGACTATTGCAGCAGAAACGCCAAAATTTTTGGCAAGCGCCTGCGGGGAGAGTGAGTCGAGAAACTTGAAAGCATCGTTGATTGTACGCACCTCGGTATTTGTCATGTCGTTGCCGTTTGGATCCTGCCCTTTGTTAACGCCGGTTTCAGATCGTGGGGGTAGGGGTTGGGGTTGAACCTGGGGTTGGGGCGGCGGCGCCTGCTGTTGCTGTTGTTGCTGCGGCGGGGGTGCCATGTAACCTGGGGGCGGCTGGAATGATGGGTGAATATGAGGATTATACCCGGGTGGGGGCTGCATCTGCATATGATGAAAGGCCGGGCCATACGGAGGCATCATGCCATATCCGTGCGGCATCATATGGGGCGGTGGTGGGTAGTACACGCCTGGCTGTTGGGACATCGGGGGAGGATGTCCTGCAGGGGGTCCGGGCCGGAACCCAGAGGCAGTGGGGGACTGCTGGAATTGGAAAGTGGGTGTTGCGGGCGGGGGACTGACGGCCCCGACATCAATACCTTCCCGCGCTAAAATTTCATCGAGCTTGTCGAGCTCAAAGCCAGGAATATGTCGTTTGAGCAGAGCTTCACACTGGGCGACCTGATGCTCGATGCGTTCTGTATGCCCTCTGGGGGTCAGCGTCTGCCTGTGCCTGTCTTCTTGGTGACAGGCGGTCCCCGCTGTAGCACACGCCGTACATCGTGGGTGTTTGGAGTCGCACTGTTCAACAGTGAAGGTCAGTTTAGAGGATGGATTCTCGAGAATGGAAATTGCCGCCGGTGTCGCCCGTCGGGACTTGCCTTTATTTTCTTGCTCCTACATCTCGCACACGCTTCGTGAGATCGGCGCAGCCGACGGGGTTCTGAAGAGGATTGCATTTCATCGTTCCCTGCGTCTGTTTTTTTGCGTCTCTTGTTGGACGCTTGTGGCGGTGGGGGAGGCTGCTGTTGCTGCTGTTGTTGTTGCTGTTGTTGGAGATGAAGATGCTGGTTGGGGTCCATCTGCAGGGCAGATTGCAACGATGACGGAGGTGCTATAGCTGGCTGCTGGCTAAGCTGTGAGGACAGCATAGTTAGGGAGATCGCTGCTGTTTTTAAGAGCCGCTCAGCGCTGGAGACGACGAGCAAACGAGCCTCCGATTTGCCGGTATTTGTAACCCTAAACCTGGGTCAACTCAATTTCAACAAATTTGCGGACAACCAAGCGCCCTGGGTCTCCGATTGTTCTCCGACGCTCAGCGGCTCATTTCAGCTAGTCCCATCATAAGGAGCTTATAGTGTCGATCTAGGGAGGACAATAAGTATATCTGTATGGACTTTTAATTTTACGATCTATGTATGTAAAGGAACATCGTGGATGACTTCCTAATAGTATCTACCCAGGGTTTGTCCAAATGACGAAGGAATGTTCGTACACGTTCACGAATTTTGTTGTTCGGTTACAGTAATGTAGTCATGGAACATTTTATTATTATCCCAACGCCCTTCTATTTTCATCAGGCAGAATGGCAGATGCATGTGGGGATTTGGATGGCAGCTGTCTCCCTTCTATCGGGGGGATGGGGGAGGAACATTCCCCAGATCTAGGGACCTCGATGGGCCTCGGAAAAATGTGCTGAAGACTCAATAGTCTTGAGACTGACATCCATGGGGTTCTGTTGTAATATCATCTGGGAAGTCGTCTTCACAGCCTTCAGGAACAGGAGAATGATAGTTTTCAAGAGCGGGACTCTCGATGAATTACAGCCGTTGCATAGTTGATAGTAGTTGATATAGCCCCTAACTCTTAGATGTCCGGATTTGGAAGTGCTGAAATGGATATCTTCCTACTCACAGCCAATGTCAGGGCAATACCTCAACACCATAACTGAAAATGCATCGCGGCTGGGAATGCGACTACAAGAGTCATTCTCGGAACATACTAGAGATCTAGCCATACCTCGAAGTTCGGGCTCCATATATCTCGATGCTTTCGATGACAAGGGTGTGCGGCGACAGTTGGATTCTAACAGTGACAGGGAGAAGTTGGATGCCATGAAGCGACTGGTCGCGGTATGGGAGCAATGCAACATGAAGCTTGACCTCACCCATTAACTTCTTTAGCTCATATCAAAAGGACGGAACGTATCTGAATATTTCGCTCAAGTTGTCAAGAACGTAGCATCCCAGAACCTTGAAATACGGAAGCTCGTCTACATCTACCTTTTGCGTTATGCAGAACAAGAACCTGATCTTGCCTTGCTCTCCATCAACACATTTCAAAAGGATCTGACAGATAGCAACCCTCTTATCCGTGCAATGGCCTTGCGCGTTCTCAGCGGAATCAAGGTACCCATGATCGGGAGCATCGTAGTGTTGGCAATCAAAAAGTGCGCGGCTGATATAAGTCCATACGTGCGAAAAGGAGCTGCTTTGGCGATACCAAAATGCTACCAGTGTGTAGTGTCATATCTATAGTCCCACAGCACCAACTAACTCTATGAAAGGCTTGACGCATCGCACCTTCCGGCCCTGATTTCAATAATAACCTCCCTCCTTAAGGACCGATCTTCCCTCTCTATCGGCAGTGTTATTGTGGCATTTGAGGCGGTATGCCCCACTCGCCTTGACCTTATTCATCAACAATATAGACGTCTATGTAATATCTTGGTCGACGTAGATGAGTGGGGTCAAGTAGATGTGCTGAGCTTGCTTTTGAGATATGCGCGGACTATGCTACCGAGGCCAGTGGTTACTGATGACCTCGAAGAGCTGGATGAGGATGTAAAGTTATTGCTAGAGTCGGCGGAACCGTTACTCCAAACCCGTAACCCGGCGGTATGTTCACAACCTCAAGTCGTTCCAACCCATCTCACCTCTATCCAAAGGTCACATTAGCAGTGGTTCGGGTGTTCTTCTACGCCGGGACGCCATCTTATCTGCCAAAGGTCGTTCATCCATTACTCCGACTCCTTAGTACCTCTCGAGAAGTGGAGCGTATTGTCTTAACCTACCTTCTCTTGATATCCCGGAGTTCCCCTGTGAGTTCCTCCATATATATTTTTGTCCTTCTCTGAGCGCTTGTCATCGCAGAGTTTATTTGCTCCATACTATTCTCGATTCCTCATCCGGACGGACGATTTACGCCACGTAAAATCGGACAAGATCAAACTGTTGCTCAACGTTGTTACCATCGAGACTTATCAAACCATCCTGCGGGAGTTTATCGTTCGTTCTATTGCATAAATAAACACAGAACGCCATCTAAACTATTACAGGACTACACCAACGATGCAGACGATGTTGTTGTATCAGATGCCGTATCTGCTATCGGAAAGTGTGCCCGCATTATCCCAGAGTGCACACAACAGTGTTTAACAGCATTGATAGCAATGATAAAAACTGGTCATGGTACGATCCTAGTTTTTCCTTTGATACGACCATTAAGCACAAAATATAAGATGCAGTTGTTAGTAGCGCAGTTCTCGTCCTCAAATATCTTGTCCAGACACAATTATCAGCACCGATCCCAAATCCCTCGGGCTCGTCACAATCCCCGCTAACGATTATATCACATCTTGCCCGGAAGATTGACGATATTCGGCACGCACAGGCAAGAGCTTGTGTAGTATGGCTCGTTGGGCAATATTCTGCTTCTGATGAGCGTAGCGCGGGCCCAGAGGGATTGGCTGACTGGGCTCCTGACGTGTTGAGGAAGACAGCAAAAACCTTTTCTCAGGAGGTGAGCGAGCATCCTTGGACGCGTGTCCCAACGTTCGTTAAATTGGTGAAACCGCCCAGGCTCCGACAGTCAAACTACAAATCATCACACTGGCCGCGAAGCTGTTCGTTCTGTGCCCCACAGACAAAACCCTTGGGCTTTTAAGCCAGTATGTCTTCTCCTTGGCGCGGTATGATCTGAATTACGATGTGAGGGATCGCGCCCGAATGATCACGTCGTTGCTATCCGGACTGTCCACGACTCCTCTGACAAATGGAGTGGAACTGGAGGCTCGGGCTGGGGTGGTGCTGAGGAGGGAACAAGTAAAGCTGGTCCTATTCGATGGAAAATCAGGAGTCGCAGAGGTCGATAATAGCTACCCAGGTATGTACATGCCTGTCTCAGTGAGCTTTTTGTTAATGACCGCTATAGGCGACAACAATGGGCTTATTGGCTCGTTGAATGTTATTACGGGTAAGACTATGCGTATGGATGAGATACTGCCGGATTGGCTAGAAAACGGTGTCGATTCGTTACTCAGGAAGACAGAAGAGGATATATCACCTATACATGTGGCTCCCATTGCTCTATCCTCTGCACATCAAAGGAGTACAGGAACAGCGTCCCCGATTGTTTTAACACCTGGCGGTGGATCTTCGCCTGTAGGGTCTAACCTACGAAACGGTGGCTCAAAGGGAGCTTGGGCTGACTTGGATAAATTTTATGAAGATGCAGAAGAGGCAGAAGAAGAGGAAGAGGACGACGACGAAGACGA
>CEMJ01393986.1:559-21008 GCA_900068955.1 Clitocybe nebularis | reverse complement strand
CTGAAAGCACGAGAGCTTACATAATACAGCACGTGGATCGCAGGATTTTTTTTGGCGCGCTCATCGATGGTATAGTTATAGGTTATGACCTCACTCATTTCTCATAATAAGTTCGAAATCGGAACAAAATGAGCCATTCACAGCCAGGGTTTAATTCAAAGGCTCGCCAGTCTACGGCAGGATCCAGGAAAAAAGGAAAACTAAAGCGGAAAAGGGAAGACGGCGAACCGGCGCGGGTACAAGATGATCCCAACGCAAGTATCCTTGCCTCGAAAACTAAAGAAGAAAAGGTAGAAAATCGGAGGGAAAAACTCAGGCAGGAGGTATGCTGAGTTTTCAATATCATTCGGCTCCACTGATAACTCTCTATTTATGTCCACCCAGCTTGCTGCCCAGTCCGACTCAAAATGGAACAGCAAGAAGAAAAAGCGGCTTGAGAAGTATATCGTATGGGTCTTAATATCTGGGTCAAGTGTTTCATTGATCTTTGCATTATATAGGACAAAAAATTAAAGAAGGAGGAGCGGGTACTCATCTTTGAAAAATTGGCGTAAGCTTCGTTGTGCCACAACAAGATTTACCTTGACATCCCTTAGGCAAACGCAGGCAGAGCTGCCATCATCACTACACTTACAAACTTCATCTTCTCTTGGCACCGGAAAAGTCACAACTCATCGAGAGCGCCTAGACAAATGGGAAGACAAAGAGGTTCGACGCGCGTTAGACGGCCGTGTAGGAAAGCGAAAACGACATGACGATATGTACACCGTTACGGTTCCGGAAGGAGACGACAGCGAAGAGGAAGACATACCAACAAACGGAAGACAGAATAACCTTCGGTTTGGCGGAGACAACCCGACAGGACATGTAAGCGAGCCAGACTTGATGGCCCCCTCAATATCCGACCCCACATCCATTTTCGCCGCCATTCCCAAGCTCGCTGTCCCAACACCAACAGGGRTCGGTAGTGCACTACAACGCAACCCCGATGGGACTGTGGTAGCGCCAAGAATTCGCAAGAAACCCCAAGGAAAGAAGGTCAGTTTATCTGTCACATATACCATGCAAGCTTCACGCCTCGTCTTAGTCAGTTTTCAGTAGTTGGAAGGATAGAAGAACAAAGACAGCATCTCCTACCCAAGACCTCTCAGACTCTTCGTTTGATAGTTCTGACTCGGCCAACGATACACCGGACGAAGAAGACAGGGACAGTGCTCGCGAATCTGACTCCACAAACGACGATGAACACCTCGAAGCCCGTGCGGAAGATCTCGTGCCTGCACCGAAGCACATAGGGTTTAAGGACTGGGCCATGAAACAGATCAGTGCAGCAAAGGGATATGATACCCAACCCCCCCCGGTTCCATCCGCCTCTGCTGACCATCCAATTCCACCCCCTCCGAGTAAAAAGATAAAGGTCTTAGATAAATCAAAATCGGCAGAGATGCGTGGTCCACTGGGAGAGGATATCCAACTTCCGGCCACGGTTTTTGCACAACGCCTCCAAGCTTCAGATACCTCAACATCGACAAAGGTCAAAGCCGTCACAGTAACCCGCCCTCCTGACGTTGAGGAAGCTAGAATTCTCTTGCCGATTGTTACCGAAGAACAACCTATCATGGAGGCCGTCCTATTAAATCCCGTGGTTGTGATTTGTGGTGAGACGGGTAGTGGCAAGACCACACAGGTCCCTCAATTTCTTTATGAAGCTGGCTTCGGGACCTTTGGAAGTAGTACGCTTATTCCTTTTTAACAGTCTGTCTTTCGTGACCAACCCTTCATTCATAGACAACCCGGGTATGATTGGAATCACTCAGCCCCGACGAGTCGCTGCAATGTCTATGGCGTCACGCGTTGCTCACGAATTATCACTGACATCGTCTCGCGTATCTTACCAGATTCGGTACGACGCGACAGTATCTCCAACCACCTCTATCAAATTCATGACTGATGGCGTCCTGTTGAGAGAGCTCGCGACCGATTTTTTATTGACCAAGTATTCGGTCATTATAATCGACGAGGCGCATGAAAGAAGTATGAACACTGATATTCTAATTGGCGTGTTGAGCCGTGTGCTCAAACTGCGTGAAACGATGTGGAAAGAAGGCAGAGACGGTGCCAAGGTGAATATCTTTCTGATTAATGTCCCCGCCTGCTCATCTACGTTCCTACAGCCTTTGCGCTTAATCATCATGTCTGCGACACTTCGTGTCAGCGATTTTTCGGAAAACAAAGTCTTGTTCCCTTCACCGCCTCCAGTCATCAACGTTGCAGCTCGCCAACATCCGGTGACCATCCATTTCAACCGTCGTACGTCATCGGACTATGTAACTGAAGCTATCAAAAAAACCACAAAAATTCATACCCGTCTTCCACCTGGTGGCATCCTAATTTTCCTGACCGGCCAAAATGAAATCACGGGTGTATGTCGAAAACTAGAGGGAAGATTTGGTAAAAAGGCCCTCGAAGAGAGAAAAAGGCGACGAGGGGTCCTGCGTAACTGGGAAAACAAACCAGACGAGCCGAACGGATCTTCCAGCAGCGATGTTGTGCCTGTGCAAGGTAACCCGGCATTGTTATCGTATTACCCTATAACTAAACCCTTTCAAGCGGATATTGAAGCAGAGGATGTCGACCTTGGTGGTGATCGTACGGACGCCTTGGCATTCGATGTGGATGAAGACATGGATGAAGATGATCAAGAGGCATTAGACAGTGATGATGAACATGGCCTAGATGAAGAACTTGGTCTCGATCCTGATGAAACGGAAGGTAGGCTTAACTTTCTTCGCTTCCCACAAAACATTAATTAGTATATCCCAGTACCCATGCATATCGTACCATTGTACTCTCTGTTACCGAGCGAAAAGCAGATGCGTGTATTCGAACCCCCACCACCTGGTTCTCGTTTGGTAGTAGTTTCCACGAATGTTGCAGAGACATCATTGACCATCCCGGGTATCCGCTATGTGGTCGATTGCGGCCGTGCAAAGGAAGTGAGTTGATGTGGCCTTCACGCCGAAGTCCATGCTCAATCTCTCGTATTAGCGCCGGTATGATATCAAGAATGGTATACAAGCTTTTCAAGTTAGTTGGATATCCAAGGCCTCGGCCGCTCAACGGGCTGGGCGGGCTGGACGGACAGGCCCTGGCCATTGCTATCGATTATTTTCATCCGCGCTCTATGAACACCACTTTGAACAATTTTCTCGCCCAGAAATATATCGCATGCCCATTGAAGGTGTCGTCTTACAGATGAAGAGTATGCATATTGATGCTGTCGTCAACTTCCCCTTCCCCACATCGCCAGAACGGGCGACTCTTTCCAAGGCAGAGGCTATCCTCACACACCTCGGCGCTCTAAGCCCTCCTGCCGCCGCTGCCGCAAACTCGGTGAAGAGTGTCGCTGGTGGCCAAATTACTGAGCTTGGAAAGACCATGTCTCTGTTTCCTCTTTCCCCGAGGTTTTCAAGGATGCTGGTCAGTGGTCAGCAGCAAGGGTGCCTTCCATATGTTATATCTATAGTTTCGGCGTTATCCGTTGGTGATCCATTTCTGCATGAAGAAGGGGTACAAGAGGAGGATGAACCCGAGGCAGGCGATACACTTACTCATATTACGAGTGATATCATCAAAGCAAAGGAAGTCCAACGGTTACGTCGTAAGTCGTTTTTCGAGTCACAGCAGGTGAGGCCCGATGATTAGAAGCAGATGAAAGACTAATAATTTTCTTGGAACCGACTGCTAGACCCACGCGTCACTCGGCCAATTTACTAGCGACGTGTTCAAGACTCTTTCGGTCGTAGGTGCCTATGAATTTGCTGGTGGTGGCCATAAATTCTGCGCAGAGAATTTCGTCCGGCCTAAAGTTTGTTGACTCATCGTTTCCCTTGTTCCCGTTCTGAGAAGTCTTTGACCAGGCCATGGAGGAAATACATAAGCTGCGATCACAAATCAGCAACATTGTGCGAGCTAACTTTCCAGGAATTGATGCTGGATTTATCCCAAAATTACTTCCCCCAAACGCCCTCCAAGTAAGTCCGATGCCTAGCAACCACCAGCTTCTAAAATCAATACGCCCACCTTTCAGTTGAAAGTCCTGCGGCAACTTCTGACTGCTAGTTTCATCGATCAAGTGGCTATCCGTAAAGATCGCATCGACCAATCATCATCATCTGCTGGTGTACAATATGCAACCTCCAAAGGGGTACCCTACAGAGCTCTGGGAATACCAGAAGATGTGTTTATTCATCCATCATCCATTCTGGCCAACGCCCCACCCCCAGATTATATAATTTTCCACGAGGTGGTGAGAACTTCCCAATTGTGGTTAAAAGGTATGCCAACTATGAAGGTGGCACTAGCTATGTTGACATACTTCTATAGGCCTTACGGTCATAAATCCAACGTGGCTGTCGACCCTCGGAAAGCCGTCCCTTTGTTCTTTCTCGAAGCCCGTAAAAAACGCCGCTGGAGAACTCATGACGATTCCGCGATTTGGGCCAGACGGCTGGGAGCTGCCCGCTGTCAAAGCAAGACACTAGATCTTTATAGTAAACACTTATGTGAGGTATTATATTGGGATTCGAACGCTGCGCAGGCTTTCCCCGGTTTTATGTGTATCTTTGTAATCCTCCCTGCACCCGTCGTATCATGGTGTTTATGTAACCGACTGCTTGATATTACAGCCTTTGGGAACAAGTTCTCATGTTGTTTAAGCCCAAGGTAGAAATATTCCCTCATTCTATGACAGAGATGCTCCAATCAATGTAGGGGCTAAACAAACACCGTCTTGTGTCCGAATCTTATGAACGCTCTTCGTCGTAGGGTTAATCCACGCCGCTTCCTTCGAGTCAAGGGTAATGAAACCTGGTGAACGGTCAAGGACGAAAACACCAGAGCTTAAAATGAATGATTTACCAGGCTGAATGGTCTCGAAAATTTTCTTTTTTGGATTCAACTGGGCAAGAGGAGTGGCATCTGTACAACATCAATGGTTTTGTTGCTACGAGAGATATTGAAGGCCCTCACTTTCATATTCAGTCCCCTCAAAGTAAACCTTGTCGCCGGGTTTTGAATTAGCAGGTGGCTGAATAAGCTCAATACCTCCTTCCTTGCCGTCCTTTGAGGTTGCCTATCTAGACAGTTAGCGATAGGTCCCCGATAATGACCACAACAAATTGTCGTACACAGAGAACCATTGCGAAACTCTTCACCCCGCGCATACTGGCAGGTTTTAGGTTGCACTTTACCAATGATTAGTGTCATAGAGGATAGGACATCTAGAAGAACCATACCACAGCCACGAGATATTTGTCCCGCATTTGTTCAATCGGAATGTAGTTCACTAGCCCAGAAACTACAGTTCGAGGGCCGGTTTCTTCGCCGATATCAATTTGCTATACAGTCTTCAGTTCAATGCATGGAAGGACATCTTTGGGCGCACCTCGACGTAAAGGCCGTCTGCGTCTGGATGCTTCATAACTTCGGAACGAAATCAGGGGACATCCTTTAGAAATGGAGGAAACACCAACTATCAACGATGCGGCCAACCCTAAGGTCAATCATGGATGGTGCGGGCTCTCCTTCCTCAACCGGCGCAGCTTTAGCCCCCCCAGCCTTCTTCTTTCCCGAGTCCGCAGCCACCTCTTTCTTCTTTTCTTTTTTCTTGTCCTTCTTTTGTGCGGCGTCCTCGGGCGCGGGGGTTGACGTTGATGAGGTACCTACGGCTGCTTCCGGTTCACTTGCTGCAGGTTTTTTCTCTTTTTTCTTTGGGGGCTCAGCCTTCCGTTCTGGTTTTGGTGCATTTTCGAAATCGAAAGCAACCAAGGAGAGAGATGTTGAGATTGTGTCTGCTGACGGTCGTACAATCGGGGATGATTGGATGTGATCGAAGTACCGCGTCAATGAAGGGTGGCTATAATATTGAGGTGGTTGGAGTTTCGACTACGGAAAAAGGGTTTGTGTTCGACGCATCACATATAATGTAACGAGATAGCGTACAATTGTGGGGTGTAAAGCTCCATATAGAGCAACGTCTGCAGCCGTCAGATAATTACTGACAAGAAAAGTGCGAGGGAGAAGTAGCGTGTTAAGATTCTATGCAGACAATCCATTATACGCCTCAGTTTCAGTGCTTAAGCGCCTATGCGTGAAACATACCTGTAAACTGGCCTCAATCGCAATATCAGGTTGTCCGGCCTTCTCTATCCAGTCCGTGACCTCCGCTTGGTCTTTTTCGGTCTGGCCGACGTGTCGGGCTCCATTATCGGTCACCGAGATCACTAGCTCCTTAACTTGTGGGTTCAACTTTGATACTGCAACCTGAAACGACATTGTAGGAGGACGCGATATCGCTAATCTTGGGATAAATCGATGAAGGCGAGTCAGGAAGCCCATTTTTGGAAACAGGATAAAATGACACGTGACACTGTATTTAGAGTTGGAAAGATCTTATCACTAAGCTACGCTAATGGATCTAATCAATGAACGTCACCAAAAACTTGAAGTGGGTGAGTATTTAGTCATCGTATCTGCCCTTCCCCCCAGAGAAGTTATTCCCGACCTTCGCCAACAGGAACTCTCCATAGACAACTGGACGCCGGAGTTCATCTTTGCTGCCGACATTGTCTTTCTCCCGGAGACGCAATGCAGCAGCCAATGGCTTCACGTTCGCATTGAAATTGGGCTCAAAGAAGAAAGGAATACTGAGAAGCGGACATAGAAGTGTCAGCGAACTTTGACAGACATTGAGATTGGCGCAACGCACGAAATTCTGGGGGGGGAGTGTTCATGATCAGCAGTAAATCTAGGAATTAAACGGATGGATCCATACCGGTAGTTTGTGCCCCTATGGACAACTCGATGAAGGGTTGAACGATACAAACCGTTTGTCCATATCTCCCACACTGAGTCGAACATGGGTACAAGTATGAAAAAGTAAAAATTTCTGGAAGCTCACTCTCCCCGATGTTGCAAACTACGCAACCTGGTATTGGGTCTGCGTTAATCCAGATGCCCTGCTCTTCTCCTTGTTCCGAAGGAAGACCAGTTGTATCTGACCCCACAAGTCCGGGCTGTCTGAGAAAGACTTGTAAAGCTGATGGGGTTGGATCTGCATAGAGGAAACTGGAATATCAAAGTTAACAAAGTTTTGAGGAGGCAGTAGCTCCATACGTCAAGCAACCATAATCCCTGCAAAATAGATGCATTGAGCGACAAGTTTGGGCCTCGCTCTATGGTAGTGACTTCTTACTTATGAGCCCCACAGGAGAACCCTTCATGATCATTCGGCAGGGGAGGATAACCTTTCCGATAAATGTAAGCTGTGGTGAGAAGTACGTAAGCAATTATGAACTAACCTATAACGCGCATCACCCAGAAACTATCATCTACTTGGTTGCGTAATTCCTCCCACTCTTCAGGGGTCATCCCTAGTCCGGCGGCCATGCTGTTGTTGGCGTCTGTCACCAATGTAGGTATTAACGGGCGCAGTGTTAGATCTCACGCCTGCATGAGGATTATGCCAAGTGCTTTCATCTTCTCGATCCACTGGTTATATCTTTCCTTGAATCCGGGAACACTAGGCCATTGGTTTTCGCCCCAGACGGGCTTTGACTTGTCTGGGTTCTCAACAGGTTTATAGAAGTCCAGACCTTCGTGGTTATCCGCCTTTCCGTTGGTGATATTCTCATTCAATCGTGCATAGCCTGAAGGGGCAGTCGTTTCGTTAGGAGGCACACATAGTGGGTACCCTGTGTCGCACCTCTTGCATTGTCCTCATTCCTCAACGAAATTTTATCCTTCTCCTCTTGTGATAATGAATAGAATTCGCGGGCTAGCTCTGTAAGCTTTTCTGGTTCCGAAGGGTCCACATAGGTAGATATGTCCAGATAGAAGAATCCATATTGCACGCAAGCAGCATGAAGTGCTGCAGATGCAGATGCACGAAGCTCTGGGCCTTGGTTAAGGCTAATAAATGGCGCAATATCTATGATCGGAAGAGTGGCTCGCTGTGTATGCGACATGGTGGACCAGAATAAGAAACGACGGATCTCAACCTACACTGATCGTGTAGCTAAAAATGGACATAGATAAGATGTTCAAAACTGATAAGATTAAGTGTTGAAAAAATGAAAACAATGCTACCTAATAATAAGTGTACAGGGAGGCATCCTCAGGATGCCCTTCTAATCTGCGCGATGCTGCTGGGAGTATATAGTACGTCCCGGGTTTTGTGCCACGCGGCTAAATGGGCCGCCTGGTCCTTGGAGGAAACCACTCGCTGGGCCGACGGCGAACTGACCAGACCACGCTTCTTCTGGTGCAACGAGGGGTGAACTTCGAGAATGGAAGGGTGAAGAACGTTCGACAATGTCGTCTCGTGATCGCGCAGGTGTATTTGTACCTGATCGCGATGGTGCTGCTGAGCTGTGGCCGTTCACAAGGGGGGGTCTCGCCGTTGATGCAGACGCCATTCCATTGTGAGCTGGCCTATGGTGGACCGAACTAGATCTAGAAGGGGCTTGCCCATCGGCCCATTCACTCTCCCCATCAACATCAATAGGAGCTTCAACACTTGTTTCATCATGACTACGACGTCCCTTGCTGTCTGACCTTTTCTCATGCCTGCTAGTACTGGCACTACCATTTCTCTTCTCAATCCCATTCGTAGCTCGGCTCTTCGTTTTATTTCTCCCTGTGGCAGGTGCCGAGATAGAAGTGGACGGGTGTAATGAGGTCGAGGCAGAGAGGGCTGGATCTTGGTCAAATAATTCCTTTTCTTTGGATTCGCGCATCTGTAGCGCTTCAGATAATGTGAGAGGTGCTGGAATCGTGTCTGAGAATTGTGGTTTGAATCTTAGGTATTTAGCAGCATATCATTTGGACCAACCATTAAGAAACATAAATTCTTGGTATTGTCGAGTTGTGGCAGCTTTCTTGCATTCATCAGACTTGTCACAAAGGAAGTAATAGCCGACAAAAAACGTACCCATGTCGCAGTAGTTAATGGTAGTCCTTCGCTCTAGACTTGCTTGCATTTGCCCAGCTTCTGCCATCCTCTTGATAAATTCCTCCTTTACTCGGACCCAAAGTTTAGGTCTAAAACATGACAGGTTCTATTTTGATACCTACCGTGGCGACGGAAAGAATAAAGAGTCCTTCTTTAGACAATGATAAGTTTCCAGTTACACCTAGAATCAATGTGAGCAAAGATACGAGCATAAACTGAATATCAGCACACCATCTGCCTGGATGATGTTCTCCAACCGTAAAGCCGGTAGCAGGCTATGACCCGGAATGCGTTCCCCGCTGCCTGGGAGGCCATTCTTCTTCAGCGATGATTCCGTTTCTTGCTCATCTACTTCTGAATCAGAGTCGAGCTGGTCTACTTCGTCCTCGGCCTCAGAATACATTTCTACAGTTTCGATGTTTGAAGAGTCGCCAAGTGGGGAAGGGTCAGTTGTATAGGTAGCCATATGCTGTGTTTATGGAGTGGTGGGCTGTTGGTACAAGGCCTGTGCGGCAGGGAGGGAGAATGATGCTGTTGAGAAGATTTTCAAGTCAAGTATGTGTGGAACATTGACCCGAAACTTGATGGTGGGACTTTTGACAACCCTTGACGCGGTCACGCAGCCACCATGGACAACAATTATCTGATATACATATCTACACATAACGAATCATGTTATACACAGTTACACTATACAAGCATCGGATGTAGCACGGCCCACTACTGGACGGGCACGACTACGCTCGCCTTGTCTTCCATCTTATTGACTAAGATAGTGAGTATCCCGTCATCTAATTTTGCTGCAACATTATTCCCGTCAACCGGCCGGGGAAGCCACACTGTGCGCGTGAAGGCGGTATCTGCTACAAATGCGCGTTCACTAGAGATTTGATTTCCTGTAGGCTCCTCAGGTTTGGTAACTGCGGTAGCCGGGCCTATGGGAAGTGGTCAGGCCACGACCATGATGTTATGAAAAAACAACATACCACCATCTGATGCCTCCGTAGCTGAATCGTCCATACTTTGGGACTGTCTTTGTCTATCCAGAACTTTGCCCTCGATCGTAACACTTCTTCCAGCATCTCCAATCCGAACTTCAACGTTCTCTTTCTTTACTCCTGGAAGCTCAGCTTCCAAAACATATCGGTTACCTTCTTCCGTCACGTCCACCGCTGGCCGGTTGATGAAAGCGCTTTTGAAAAAGGGATCTTCGAATAAAGATCTAGTAGGGAAGGTGGACGGCTGGCGCGAGCCCCCCATTGCCAGTGGCTCCTCGAGCATACGAAAAAGAGGACGGAATTCGTGAAGGAGCTGGCGTGCGATGGACATTATGATCAAGATGATTTGGTTTATACGAGGGCAGGAAATGAAACCTAGCCTCTTATATACCGTCTCACATTTACATAGCTCCGCATCCAGAAATTGCTGGAAACTATCGACTTACGCTTTACTCCACTCATCAGCCTCCGAACCTAACAAACGACAATTAAGCAGCTAAATATATCTATATATCCAACACATTTCGGAACCTCATGTTCCCAAACATTCTGTGCCTTTCCGTACGAATTCGTGCTGGTCTCGGTTTACTGGAAGGGGTTACAGGTGCATACCGTGCTAGATTACAAAATGCTGATGAGAGGGAAATATTGGAGGTACATCGGGAAACAGATAGATATGTTGGGGATAGATAAATGATAGAGATAGTCCAGCATCATGTTCCAGGCCACTCGACAACCCACTGTGCGGCAACTGAGTGTTCTTGATTATCGTCGTCTTCAAACTTTAGCTTGTAAGTTGGCATGTATTTCGAGGAAGGAGCCATCTGTACATCCTTAGTCCACCAACTCTTTACGAGTAGCGAATAACTTACTCGTCCTGATGGTTGCATATCCTTGGGAGTTGCAATGACTTCGGCACGATAAAAACAACTAGTATCCGGATACAGAGCCATGACTGTGGAACCAGATGGAAATTCTTGATAAGCGTTCACGTGAGAAGCACTTCCTGGGGGAGCATTTGGGTCCGGCAGAGGGATGATAGCTCGCAATGTCGTATTATAATGGCTGTTATTAAAATAAGCAGTTGAAAGGAGGCACAGGGAAAATGTCACGGGGTCTTGGACTTACATGCCCGGTTGTCCATCTTCTTGTGGTTCAGCATCCTTAACCTCATATCTATGTACACGATCGTTACTAGTTCTCAAAAAAATCAGTGTCTTCCGACCCACCTGTTTTTATCAGCGTTTATACACTTGGTTACCAACGCCAGAATCCAGGTATTTTCGTCCGTATCAGCCGTCGTTCCGTTGGCAGATTTCCCGACAGGGGGGTGGAATGCTACCTTTCTGCCTTCTTGGAGGGGCAGTTGCTTCGCCAGCGCTTCCCGGCGTGCTTTGGGCTCACGCGAGAACGGTACTGTAGGTGAAGGGCCTACCGAGTTTCTTGCCGGAAGGGTAATGGAGACACTACGACTAGTACCTACTACAGATGGAGGAGTGAGGATAGGTGTAGCAGAGGGCGAGGGCGCCCGAGGACGTTTATTCCTCTTCTCTACTCGCGGCTAAGATGAATGCGACATAAAATGAAATTAAACATACAATACCTTGTGTAGGAGCTTCTGGAGCTTGTCTCAGAGCTATTAGTACGCTAACACGCTCAATAGCGTCTTCTATAGCCCTGTTATAGAATTCATTCTGTTCAGTCAGAGAAATAACCCACACAGTATATAGTCGTACTTGGCCTCTTCGTCAGCGGCATTTTTTATTTCATAAAGCCCGGGTGATAACTTCTTGTAGACCGTTTTCACGCCATCAAGGCCTTCAGCAGGTAACGTATCATCAAGAGGCCAAGCAGAAATCAGCCTATTGACTCGCTCGATTGTTTCTAGGGTAACGTTGGTCGAGTATTTCTTCGAGAGCGTGCTTAAAGACTCCGCGGCTTGGGACCAAATATGAACCTCTGTTGAAAACATGGCACATTACGGTCTATAAAGCAGTTCAATCACCATTTGTAGCAGAAACACACCTTCAGAGGAAGCAGGACGCGTAGAGATACCTCGCCGTCTACTATCCATTTTGTTCCTGGAAAGCGATGCTTCCCGTTGTCATAAACACAGTCTCTAGAACAGAGCTGCGACACAAGTTGTCGTTCAACAAGTGTGTGAACTTCAAACTCCGCCTCGAGTGCTAACACTGACGGGATTCTTGTTTTGGGAGTTCGGTAACGTCGGATCCGGATCCGTCCTCATCGCTAGATTCGCTTATGTAGGTAGCGTCGTGAGGAGCACTGTCAGTTGCTAGTATGTATATTGGAAATATTCGAAGTACTACTTATACAACGTTTACACGCTCAGTTACCTATTCCGACCTTCCAATATCTTCTGACACTGATAGAGTGCCATGGGACGGGGCGAGTTTACGAAGGGAAACATCATATACCACTAAATTATCACGAGTACGCGGTAAGGAGGCGATCTGTGGCAGCGTTAGGAACGGTCTTACCTTCTTCGATTTTCTTAAGGTCGTATTTTAGGCTGTCGAATCTGCGACGTAGGGTGTCGTTTTTGAGATTCAACTGTCAGAATTTAATTAGGTCCTGAATACTGGCGACAATGTCACTTCTCATCACCATCGAGAACCCAGAAAATAGGTCTTTCACGAATATAGATATTCTGATGGGTTCTTCAAAGTTTCCTAGTGTTACTGAGTTGACTGACAATCGGGACTATTGGGGAAATTCCATTAGATATCAAGGAAAATAAAGTAAGAGACCACCAAAAAGTCAACGGTTCACGTGGAATGTAGGACGCACCAATTCATTGACAAGAGTGATCAAACCGTGGAGATAGTCCTCAACTGGTAGAGTTATCCGATCTCTCCAAGCTTCTTTTACTTGAGCCAGGTCAAATTGATCGTCAAATGCCCATATGAACAAGGGATAGGACTTACTCCCTAGAAGTTCAGCCGCCCGAGGTAGAGAGATTAAAGTTCGGGTCGAAAGATATTCTATCAATGCAGCAGCGAATATGGCCGTCCTTATTGAGTTTGTCCACATATCTTTCCACCGCCAGAACTGGTTCTCGGGGATGAGGGGAGCAAGACTGCTCATGGTAGCCTGGCAGCTTAAGAAGACGGGTCGTACGGAGTTCAGAAGAGCGGGAACTTGAGAGATTAGTTGATACAAATATGGGCAGGATCGGAGAAGCAAGTCGCGTAGGACGCACTCGAATCGGAGGGCGTTGAATGTATTTTATTGAGCACCCCGACCATAGTGCGTGTGTGCTTGTCAAGATCAATTACTTGGTCTTTGATTTTCTATGGGATGTCGTTGCCGTCTCCGTTAATAATGGTTGGGGGGTTCGGGATCACTTCTCTTATGTCAACATCGCGATCAAGCAGGGCATTGATGTTTTCAAAGTCTTGAGGATCCATGGGATGCCGCCGAGTCTTCCAAGCGTTTTCCGTAAGTAATCTTTGTGTCACGACGCCAGACGTCGGAGTGTAAAACGCGTCTTTATGCGGCGAGTCATCGCGTCTGGTGTTCTTCGTTTCGTTTGTCCCATTTTTCAACTCGAATACCACACGACGGCCTGCATTCTGGTCACAAGACCTAATCATCTATATTGAAGTGCAACCTACTCTTTCATCGTTCTATGACGAGTTCTTCGTCGCTGACGGATATCAAGACACTTCTTGCCAATCTTCGAGATACTCCTGTAGACAGTCATGGCACAACGGAAGAATTACTTGGTACCATATGGAGTCATTTAATGAGTGCGCCAGCAAAACCCTCAGATAATGTCCTTCACTGGTTCTGCGATCAAGTTGAGCCCGACATTCGCGAATCTGCAATATTTCTCCTCCGCCTGCACGCTTATGAAGCAGACAAGAGCCCCCAGGTTCACCAGTGGAATGAAATGCTCAAAGCTTGTACGAGAGCCTGTTCTAATTGTGTTCAAGCGCTTGAAGGAGCAAAGCTAGAGGCAAGGCACACGTAAGTCTGAAACGCCTACATCTTATGTGAAGTTTACCCACAAAGATCGAAGATATTTTGGCGCCTTTCAGGA
Source organism: Clitocybe nebularis (assembly GCA_900068955.1). Classification (NCBI taxonomy): domain Eukaryota; kingdom Fungi; phylum Basidiomycota; class Agaricomycetes; order Agaricales; family Clitocybaceae; genus Clitocybe; species Clitocybe nebularis. Next base: position 6,931 of record CEMJ01393986.1, on the reverse strand, counting down.
AGATGTGGTCAAGAGCTTTTTCAAGTCGTTTGAGCAATGGGAGCTCCGGCTGGTCCTGGAAGAGCTCAGTAGAGTTGGATTATTGAGCCAGCCTCAAACTAACGCTACAACCCTTTCCGATGTGAGCCCCGCGATTGTCTACCGCATGGTGTCCAATTGGACAATCTTCAATGACCCTCGAATACTCTCCATAATCCACACATATCCACCATCTCAGCCTATCACCGGGTGGCCCAGCGATCCCTTGCCACCTGGGATGCACGTCCTTCTTATGGATGATAACCCTAAGGTTAGACTTTGGGCCGAAAATCATGCGCATAAGTGCACAATTGTCCCTATGCCGGCAAAATCATATATAGGACCATATCCAAAGGCGATCGAGATCATTGGAAACGCTATGAGTTTGACAGCAGTCAACACCAATGGTTCAAATGGGCAACTACCATTTTCATTTGCACGTAACCTACCCGATCTATGGACGGGATTTTTGAAAGTTCTTCGCCTCACTCCCGTCGAGGTGTTAAAGTCCAGCCCAAGCTTACACGTTGACCTCTGTCGCATCATAACAGGGCATGTACATGATACGGGAACACGTCAGTCTGCATACTTACTTGATTGGGAGCATCTTATTAACCATATGTTACTTCAATGGATAGATTTTTACGATATCCTTCGTTGTTTGATTTTGCTCCTGAAGCGCATGGACAATAAATTTTGGATTGGAGAAGGCCCTGAATTTCCACAAGTGATATTTGACTCTATCAAAGATAACCCCGCCTTCTCCGAGTTGGTAGTCAAAGACTCTAACCGGGCCGCAGAACTACCTTGGTTACTGACTTGGTTTCAAGAATACCTTCATACCATTCGTGATTCCCCAGTTTACGGAGATGTTCTCGCAAAGATGGTGGATCTATTGTGTGAGGAGATGCAGCATGAGCGTTTCAAGGAGACGCGTCCTTTAACCATGAACTCTGCACTGCGCGTGAGTTATGTCCGATGTCTCTTCCCTCTTTCCCGCATTTTCATACCTCCGCCGCCCTTCCCAGTTATTATTGTCTGTCCTTAAGAAATCTTATAAAGACGACACGTTTCCTCATCGCCAAGCACTGGACAGTACCCTGGACGTACATTCCGGAATCCTTCTTGGGGTCGCTTTTTCCCATTCGTTTGATGACGAAAAATGGAAGGGTGCACGTAGCGCCGCTCATATACTCATCGACAAAATTCTTCAAGGAGACAGCCGACACATAACTAACGTCATTATGGATCTATGCGATCTTCTTTCTAGAGTGCCAAAAGGCGCAAGTTCTATTCAGAAGTTCCCGTCACCCTCGTTGAGAAAGCAAATGTGGAAAGACCTCTATGCTTCTGTTCAGACAAATGATGCCAATGGGATTGCAACACTTATTAACATTGTTGCGCAGACTGCCCACATAGACTTTCTCAACTTGAAGCCTTTCGCTCCTGCCTTTATCACCCCTAATGCAGAAAACGCTTTGAACGATGTAAATCGGGGTCTAGCCATGATTAGGGAAGGTTTCCTTCCGACTATGACTAAATTCGCAAGCCACAGCTTATCTTCGTCTGCTCTGGAAGTTTTACGTCAACCCAATGTTGTGAAACATGTGATAGTGCTTATGTTGAGCCCTGTTGACGATGTCCAGCAGGCTGCTCAAATTCTCGTTGGGTTGGCATTCGACGTAGATGCTCGCCAGGAGTGTTTTCGGGCATTACTTGCGAACCTTCCGGGTGCAGCTTTGGAGGGAATCTTCGAATTTCTCAACATATTCATAGGATTTGCCCCCCGTCTACCGGAAGCATGCAACCTGTCAAAGTCACTAGTCCGTTGCTTCACAGATGTCATTGAGGTTCTCTGTATGACACCTGATGGTCTTCTCCATTCTCCACGATTCTTACAACCCGAAAACGACAAGGGCCCTGCGGCTATGTTGCCAAAGTTATGGAATTTGATGACAAAGTCACTGACTGTGGTATTCAAACGCACACCTCCATGGTCGGTCTACTTCGAAACCGCGGATATGGTTGTCTGGATGCGAGATGCTCTCATCTTCGGAAGAGACATGCTGGGGAAATGGAGAGTTATCGAGACCGCAGCGAACTCGCGACCCGCTGCTGATGTCCAGAAACCGGGGAAGCTTTCAAGCCTTGGGAAGAAGATGTTAGAACCATTACAAGACGTTCTGCTTGAACTTACACGGTGGCTCCGACTTACCGATGAAGAACTCTTGCACCAGTCCTTTTCTCTCCTTACGTCCCTTCTTGACTGCTTCCTTAAATTTAATATTTCATTGAGGCCCGAAAACATCAGCAAACTCAGGAAACACATCGAAGGCGCCCGAAAAAGCGTCCCTAATGTCCCAAGGACCCGGTTGGACCAAGGCCGGCTCGTATTATTGGAAGTAGCCCTCGATAACTTCGAAGACTCTAACAAGCGCATCGATGTAGACGAAGTCCAGGCGAAGCTCCCATCGAAAACCCCCTCGATCGCTGTCTCTCATGCGGGTCCATCGAGGACAGTTCTGAAACCCCAACGGCTAGCCCCAACCAGTTTCCTGTCATCTAAACGACCGAAACCATCTAGGCATACGAGGCATATTTTCACCGATAAAGACCAAGAGAAGCTCGATGCCGCTATCCCTGTGCCGTCGTTTCGAAGATCTGACATCATCCCCGCCAAACCTTCAGTATTGGGGCCCCCAAAGAAACAACCCGATCCAGGTCCAAAGAATGAAAGCGCCATACAAATACCTTCTAGCCCTGGCACGTCAGAAAGTGATGAAGACGACGATGACGACGAGGAAGAAACAAAGGGAGGACTTGCAGCTCTCAGCAAGATTCAACGTTCACCAAAGATAAGAAGGGCCCCAGAACGTCGGCAAATCAAAACACTAGACCTCCCATCACAGGTTCACCCGGCTGACGCGATGAGGCTCAAACGTCGTCAAGAAGCCCGTGCAGCAGCAGCTCGACTAAAACCAGACATCTCATCTCTTCACAAACATCTACTATCTTGGGACTTCGAACATAGCGGGTCTGAACCCCCGGGGGCGAAACTCGAACTCGCCCGTGTTCCCGATTCATTCGCCGATTACACTGAATATAAAAAGGTTTTCAGACCCCTGCTTCTCTTGGAATGTTGGGCGCAGATACTGCAAGCGAAAGAGCAGAGGCAAGATGTATACGAATGCCAAATCAATTCACGCCAATTCACAGATAGTTGGCTTGACGCCGACATTTCTATCACTGGGCTTAGCAGGAAAGACTGGTTTTTGACCGATAACGATGTTGTTCTTCTTAGGCATCCTATAACCAAGAAGTGTATCATGGCCAAGACGCAGAGTTACAAGCAGACTCCCCATCAAGGAACGCAAGCCAGTCTTCGCTGCTACCTCAAGGAAGGAACCGCAGACCCAGGTCTGCAGATCGGCGCTAAATGGCAACTGAGCAGAGTCTTTAGGTGGGTGGCAGGTGATATCTAATAATTTCGATAATCTGATCCCTCCCAGCCTAAGTACCCTTCATCGCGAATGTGCTGCCTTAGAGTCAGTCGAGTATTACGATTTCGCAGACACTATCCTGCGGCCACGACTATCTCAAGTGTCTAGGCCTGATAAAAGCGAAATTCAAGAGGCTATGACAACTTACAGTGTGAATGAACCGCAGGCGATAGCGATACTAAGCTCGCTTCAAACAGAAGGTTTTGTGTTAATTCAGGGGTGAGAGGGCGACTTTATCGTCTGTAACATAACTAATCGATGGTTCCAGCCCCCCCGGAACAGGGAAAACATCAACTATATGCGGCCTTGTGGCTGCTTCACTGTCGAAACGATCCCGCCCTCCTGTAGTGTTGCACGTTGGCCGAAGAGCCGCCCCTGTAGATCAAGGCCCTCTGCCCAAGATCCTCGTTTGTGCACCAAGCAACGCTGCGATCGATGAGATAGCCAGCCGGATCCATGCGGGCTTTCGAGGATCGGAAAAAAAACCCGGTTCTGTCAACGTTGTCCGCCTCGGCAACAAAGCGTCCATGAACAACAGTGTTTACGATATCTCCCTTGACGCTCTAGTAGAGAAGAAGCTTGACCCTCACCATAGTCAATCGAAGGACGTGGCATCGACAGAAATCTCAGCGAAAAGCCGCGAGCTTGAATCTTTGAAACAATCAATAGCGCAGAAGCAAGCGGAGAAAGCAGCAATGCAAAATAATACTGCCCGAACTCAAGCTCTCGATGAAGAATTATCGCAGCTCAATGCGCGTAGGGCGCAGAAGGGACGAGAATTAAATCAACTGAGGGACAAGGATAGGGCGGAATCACGAAACTTGGATGCCCTTCGTAGGAAAACGCGGGTAGAAGTAGTTCGCGAAGCCGACGTAGTTTGCACCACTTTATCTGGGGCAGGCCACGAGATATTGGAGCAGTTCGATTTCGAGATGGTCATCATTGACGAGGCCGCACAAGCTATCGAGCTGAGCTCTCTTATTCCTTTGAAATATAGATTCAATAGATGTGTTATGGTGGGGGATCCCCAACAGTTAGCCCCAACGGTGATTTCTCCAGTGGTAAGTCGCCTCAAGTCTTCATGTAAGATTCAAAGCATGTTCATATGTCTACGTCAGGCGTCGCGCTTTCTTTACGACAAGTCACTGTTTGTTCGTCTCCAGAAACAAAGGCCCGAGTCTGTTCATCTCCTGAGGTATTCAGTGTTTCTATTACTTTTGTTATAAGTCTTACTGACTATTTTAGTATCCAATACCGGATGCATCCAGAGATCAGTCGCGTTCCAAGTCGTATATTCTATCAGGGGAGGTTACAAGATGGTCCCAGGATGGACATAAAAACAGAACAACCCTGGCATAAATCTCTCAAATTTGGGACATATCGGTTTTTTAACGTCATTAGAGGTTTGGAAGAATCTAGCGGCACTTCCACTAAAAACCAGGGCGAGTGTGAGGTTGCCGTAGCTTTATATGCCCGGCTTCGCCAGGAATTTTCGACAACCAACTTAGACTATCGTGTGGGCGTTATTTCCATGTACAAGGCACAGATTATGGAACTCAAGCGTCAATTTGTGGCCCGTTTTGGTCAAGATATCCTGGAGACGGTGGATTTCAACACTGTCGACGGGTTTCAGGGGCAGGAGAAAGATGTTATCATTCTATCTTGCGTTCGAGCTGGCCCTGGTATCCAATCCGTGGGTTTCTTGAAGGGTATGTTGATAGCTATCCATATACGCATTTTTCTCATTGCATATAGATGATCGGCGAATGAATGTCGCACTTACTCGTGCTAAGTCATCTTTATTTATACTCGGGAACGCTCCCACCCTTGAGCGAAGCGATCCTACATGGCGTGACATAGTTCAAGATGCTCGTAGTAGATCATCGCTAGTGGATGTACGTATTTTTTATGATCCAGCGGCGCCATCTAAACTTGAATACGCAGACAGAGCCAACTTACTTCACAAGACCTCATTCGACACCTAATATCTCTACTTCATCGCCCCCAAAGCCATCAAAAGTAGTACCATCGCTACCAATTCCAACGGATTTGGTCACTCCCCGCGATTTTAGAGCCACCTTACATCAAGGAGCTGGCAGGCCATCCCAAAGCACAGTGCCGCCGGGCCCCAGGGGCTTGAAGCCAGTCACTACTCAGCTTACCGACGTTCCGCCGACCGTCCCGCTAAAACGACCAGCTGAATGTGACATAGCTCCATCACCTCCACCCCCAGACAACTTTCAGCCAAACGGCCCTACGATGCCTCGAATGCCTTCAATTAAACGGCCTAAACAGCCTAAACAAACCAGCATGTTTATCCCAAAGCCCAAAAAGGTGATTCCAATCCCTAATTTCCTGAAAAGGTCCTGACTCGTCTCCAGCGCCCAGCCGACGACAATACAGGCGGATCTTCCAATAGAAAGAAGTCATGACAATCATATATTCGACCGCAATTAACCTCATCACCATTACATTCACATATCATACCTTGCCCTATAAGTATTATGATACCAACATATTCTCTGTAATTTAACATTAAACTTGTATACGTAAGTAGGGATTAATTTTTTAAAAATAAAGATAATAACCGCTAAATGATGGTTTATTTCGAGTTCCCAACGTTGGGTTCAAGGAAAACTTGGGCTCGCCTGAGCTCTGGGGCCCAAGCGTTGGGTTTCGACATGCTATCATCCAGCTAAGAGTCCTTTCCTGGACGAAAGGAATCATTTGCTGAGTCGTTGGCCAGGTCGTTGGCCTCATGCTAACGCACTAGCCCTATAGACTTTTCGGGAAATGGTACTGAGGTTGGGTTGTGACGACCTTGAGGATACTCTCTACATAAAGCAAGCAACAA
>CEMJ01393981.1:16402-29171 GCA_900068955.1 Clitocybe nebularis | reverse complement strand
TGTGTGATCTTACACGTGCCTCGGGGATCTCCTGCTGAGTTTTAGATAACCCGGGGGGCGATCCGTGAATATGCTGAACAGATAGATACTTTCGACATTCTTCACCATGTCTTTAATCAGTGTCGACAATCCTCCATCTATGGTTCTACCCGGGACCTTGTTAGAATGATCTTTTCGCTCAGGCGTCGCCCGGACGGCTCATTAGCTTGGTGCGTGGCACCATCCCCTCCACGAGAGGACATCTATGCTTTCGACTACTTATGCATGTAGAAAGACATTCAAAGGATTTAAAAAATATGCTGTAAGGACGAGTCCTGGATGGAGGATGGGCGGCGGTGGCATTGAGCACCCGCTTCCCCATTTTGTTGCAAATCCCCATACTCTGTACCCTCACAGATCATCACGGGCATATCTCGAAAAGACGCGAATCATTTTAAAACAACAGCGATAATCGTCCAGGGCGATCCTCGTCTTCGAATTGACACATCAGTTTTTAAGGTATACCGTTTGCATATTTTGGGACTTGCAGGATGGTACTGTCTACCCTTTATATCCCTATCCTCGGGCGGACATCATACACGCTACGGGCTCCTGGATACAAGCGGCATCTAACCAGAAGCGGACTAAACTCATACGACCTAGACAATAAGTATGGAATATCGAACTCTGAAAAGGCTTGCGCTTTCCCCAAGTCTCAAGACCTTGATATGTGATCCAAACTTATAGCAGGGTTTGCTTCCGATATAATCTATTCATGTATCTGTGACCAACTTCGAATATCGCCATCCTGGTATACGTATGAATAGTGGAATGCTACCAATCTAGTTGCACGACATCAATCCGAAATGCCCACATACCCTATGATCTGATATGCTCGAGGTTTTTAATCAAGGGCGTGAAGCCCCACAAATGGACAGCTCCTGGTTTCTGTTGGGATTTTGACAATCTACATCGTTTGATTCTCCCAAGCCTTTGGAGTCAGCATTGGAAGAACACCTCGACGTCTGCCACACAAGCCACTCCTCGACTGATAAGAACCTATCTTTCTCAAGTTCTCGATGGTTTTGGTTATGGCGGGGCCGTGTTCGTTCAGAGTTCCCCAGGTAAGGGTGTGGTCTCAAGCCATGGCGGACGCCAAGGACCCCGACTTCGGCGCGTGTATTTCCTTCACTTCTTTCCAAGTCTCCATCGCCACCAAAAATTCTACCATCCTCAACGGGCACGATCCCGTTGCGCGCCTCGTGTACAATCGGGAAATGTACAATCGGGAAACCCGGTCCTCTGCGAGAGCTGTATCGAGGTATGTCCCCAAAAATAGGAAACATATGGGCGGGGTCCGAGCAAAGGACTACGGGAAGCTCCTTGGGACGTTTTTTGAGGTTATTAATTCGCGATAGTGTAGCCCGCGACTTCCTAGGCATGTTAAATGATGTATATGATATTACGGGTAGACCGTAGCATATATATACGATTGAATAATTGAATTGCAAGTTGTCGTGATCACGTGACCGCAATTATCCTCATTCCTACCCTATTCCAAATTTCTACCATGTCATTTGTCTTTATACCGCGTTCCGTTTCGAAAGCTAACAAGGGCGGGGCACAACATCCTACCGGTAACCATCGTACTACTCCTTATGAACCACAAAATCAAGATGCAGATTATCATACAACTGTCCCAGCCCCGGATTCTAAAGGCAAAGCGAAGGCCAGATCAACAGAATCACAATATCACGATGGTGGTACCGGCCTCAAGCTGAAACTTCTGGACGAAGACTACCCCAATATTCTGTGCCTTGCTCTGTCCGACCATGCTCTATGGTTTGATCCTGACCTTCGACGCAATATCGAATGGTATAATAAAGGCGGAGCGGATGGATGTGCGTAGTTCTATGACTGATTGACGCCCTGTATATTGACGTGCCCCTCAAATTAGTTGTTCCTCTCCTTTATCTCCTGAGATCTTCAAAGATATTGGCGCCGCTTCAACTTGAGGATGCAGAAGCATCTATTGCAAAAGCTCTTAGAAATACCGCCTCCGACGTCCTTGATATCAGACTGCTTGTCTCGAGACCTTCATCTTCGGCTTGGTTTGGCGGATCCGATAATATCTTGGGCGGCTACGAGATTCGGCGAAAAGATTGGGAGGATGTTCGCACCCATTTGTCCAAGGCGCAATGGGAGGAACGCACTCTGTATTTGGTCCGTCAAGGGATGCGCATATTTCATTACTTATGCATTGAATTAAGTCTGCAGGAAAACATTCCCGTTCAGTACAGAACCATTCCAGGCATTGCACGGTTTGTTCTTGCTTTATTGTCAGAACATTCGGATTCCAAAATTCTTCGGACACGAATCCAGAACATTTTACTCCTACAGCATCATCAAGATAAACCAGGCGACCAACCCACATGCAAAGGATTTGCCATTGTGGCATTTGCAACCACCAGCGATGTAGAATATATGTTAAAAACATGGCCTTGGGACAGAAACACTAACCTCGAGAGAATACCGAGAACAGAAGCTTCGATGGGCTTGGCTGAAGCCCAGGAAGCGAAGAAATTTGGATTCCGGACCCTGTCGAAAGAACGATGGGAGCAACTCAAAGCTGAATATACTGCATACCATAAACGGCTGGTAGATGAGATTAACGCATTTAATGATTCTCAAACTCTAGTGGCGGTTCCCCCCGTATCAGCCCATGTTCCTAGGCCTGAACCAGTTCCCCCACCCCTCGAGATGGTGCGTACGGAGGAATATTCTCTGCCGACATTTGGCCCATCCTCGCCATATCCCACGAACTCTCTCGTTTTCGTGAAGAACATTCATACCGAAACCAATAAAACGACTCTGCGCAAGCTCTTCGCAAGAGCGTTTGAGAAGCCTCTCACCACCGGAGAAATCAAAAGCGACGGATTGGACTACGTCGACTTTAACAAGGGGATGGACTCCGTAAGTCTGTACCTTATCTAGCGGTATACATCCTAATTCATCCAACTATATTGTAGTGCCATCTGCGTTTATCTACACCTCAGCACGCTGAAATACTCGTCAAGCACTTTTCCAAACATCTGCTTTCACAATCCCAGGGCCTTGCCGACGTCCCCACCCCCGTAGATTCTCAGAACAAGGCGATTGCAATAGAATTGGTGCTTGGTAAACGAGAAGAGCTTTATTGGAATAAAGTGCCCGAGAAAATAAGGAGACAAGCAGTACAAAAAGCTATCGACCTAATCAACTCTCCTTCGACGATCAACGCTGATACGGGTATGGATGTGGTGAGCGAGGGAGATGCACAAAGGGAAACGAGGAAACGGAAAAGACGAAAACATTGATTGTGGAACTCTCCTACAACTACTGATATATCATGGTTACAAGTCCGTTCCAGCCTGCGTTAATAAACGTAATCCACTACAATCATAATCAATAGACGAGAAGTTAGATTATAATGCCACAAGGGGAGTGTAGCATGCGGGGTATATCAACTAGGCCTTCGGTTGGGCCGTCCTTCTTGCAAGCGCGCCCGTACACGTTCCAGGACCACGCCATAAGTATTTTCGCCTCCTCCAGAGCCTTCACCCCAATAATTGTCGGTAGGGTCGGCATAGATCAATGGGGCATCAAAGGTGTCTAGTAGCTGACTCCGCAAGTCTGCATGCTGGGTGAACTTGAGGTACAGTACTTGCTCTATCTGTACCACAAAAAATTAGTCAATGCAAGTATGACTACACGAAACCAAACATACGATAGTTAAAAAGTTACCCGACCAGTCCGGCCGCTGATATGGCTGGAGGTGGGCAGACAGCGGATAGACTTCTGATACGTCACGACAGGCACGAATTCGTTCAGCGAGATCTGGTCTATGGTCGATATATTTCAAGGCTTCGAGGAGGTGCGTTGCGGTGGCATACTCTTGATTGTTATAGTACACCCTGTGGGGCGAGTGATTTAGAAAACCAGCGTGTTCAGTGTCCTGGTTGAAGCGGATTGGCGGATCGGGTATATGAGATCCGGACGGCGGCGGATGCATACGAGAATTGGGGACGGGGAAGCTTTGGGTTAAAGGATTCTGGCCAGGAAGCGGGGGCATAGGGCCCAGGCCCGGACCTGGTACTATTGGATTTTGGATAGGAAGGGAGGGCATAGGATGTTGTTGACCTAAAACCGATGGCATATGGCTTGGGGCACCAGCCTGAGGGAGCTGGGTAGTACTCCCGCTCGCTGAGTTGTTCCCAGGAACAAAGATCGGAACGAAGCGGACCTCCGGCTCTTTCGTTTCTTTCTTTTCTTCCGGCTTCCGTGAGCTAAATGCTCGAAAAAGCCCTTTGCGTGGTTTCTTCTCTTCCTTCTTGGCTGGCTGTTGGGAGTGCCCATAAGTAGCCGTCAATAAGGCAGTTGTTTGAGGAAGATTGAGAAGCGATTTATAAGGGGAAGTCTCATAAAGATCCCGTGGAGGTTCGGGAAGCGGGTTACGTATCGGAGTTGTTGGCCTCGGTCCAGACGGCCCAAACACACTGGGATGAGCAGGCTCCAAGGGCCGTAGCACGTCCGCGAGATTACCAGGACGCGTGGCACCATCAAGTGGTGGCGATGGAGAAAAGAAGTGACTTGGTGTCTGAGGCGGGCCAGGAGCTTGTCCCATCCTGGGCTGGGGTTGACTTGCATTTAGAGTACCCAGCAGCGGTGTTGGTTGAGCCCGAGGCCGGTCGTTTTCATCATCTCCACCATGGGCATGAGAAATATCCTGAGTACGAGGAAATGGTGTCTGTGCTCGCCTCCCGGTCGTGGATGGCACTTCAGAAGCTGAGAATGGGATAGCAGGTCTAACAGCACTATTTGATGCAGGGCCCTGATGTGTTGCGTGTGTTGGTGCTGACCGCCAATGAAATATGAGGTGGTAATAATAAAGATACTTGGGCGTACGCACGATTAGTTGAAGGACGAAACCCACCGGGAAATTCATCTCGATCTCTGTCTCTATCTCTGTGCCTTCTGGTCTTTCGCTTTTTGCGCGGCCTGTCCTGCGTAGGCCAGGCTAGCTGTGGATGTGGAAAGGCTCCTTGGGGATATACTGGACCGTTTTGTGTCATATAACCTGGCATCGGCATGAACGGAATAACTCCTTGCCCATGGTTTGGCGCGATGCCATGCCCACGTCCATAGGTTGGCACAGGGAATGACTGGTGTTTGTGTTTTGACGAAGATAAACCCATTGATACGATTATAACAATGGCAACAGATTATGTTCCACAGTAATTTGTTATGTAACGCCACTTGATGAATGGCCTGGAATGTCCTTGAAAGTTCGTAGAAACTTGAACAAAGTGAGTTCGAAGCTTCTGATTTGATAATCACGTTCTAACCAACTGGGCTTCTGCTCGTTTAGATTCTTTTCTCTCGTTAAAATCGTTAGACGCGTGATATGTGTCCAGAATCTTGCTCATGAAGCTCTGACGATGTCATATTCTGTGGTTGAATTTAGAGGTCAGAATATTTCAACCATAGCATAAATCACGCGCTGGTCACAACACCATGTTTGTACGAGCTGGGTCCTATTTACGCGTGTTTTTCTACAAGGCCCTTCCAAGACTTGCCTCGAATGTCACTCAATCTACAAGGCACTACCCCCAGCGTCGCCTGTCATCTGTAAGCGCCGGTGCGAAAAAATAGTTCAAAGCAGACTTTGACTAGCGCGATTGGGGACTTCTCTGAATCGGAGTGCCAAGTGACTCCATCCAAACACCATCAGGACGGTACATTTTCAACATATCCCATATCCAGTGATGTTTCAAGTGTGCCGTCCATTTTTCCGGAGCTATGTTGTGATACTCATCTTGCGGGTATCCACATGGGCACATGGGTATAGAATAGGTATCTGACTATTCATGATACATGCCCCACCAGGACCCGACTCTATCTAACACCGGGCGGGCTATAGACCATGCTTTGATCACAGTCAACTTAGCGGACTCCTTGATGGCGTCATCTGCAGTTGTACCCCAGAGGCGATAAGCCGATGGTTCCCGACATCCCATATCTTCAAAATTGCAGGTAAGCAAATGCGCCCAAAGATTTAGGACCCATTAAATACCTCGCTTCGACACGATGTCATTTCAACACCTCCAGTCATACTGGTATTGATTATCCTGAGTTTTGCACCGCTGTATATTGTATTAGACAAACAAAGAGTACAACAAGAGTGCTCCTACAGTTTCGCCTGGCCATGGAACACCGTGTTGATGGCTTGGGAAACGCCCGGCGCACTGTGTCTGCCTTCTGCGACATTTAAAACGGCGAGGGAACAGGCGGAACACCTGCATCCGGGGAATGGTTACTTGTATGACATTTGATATAATGGTGATAGGAACATCCTACTCGTCAATCAGGAGTATCGCACACCCTTCATGCATATTGCCAGCCCTGTTGAGCATGTCTGGCGTAATCAATCGTTAACGGGGCGTACAATTTCACAAACAAGGTACCGCTAACCTGGTGTCACGTCAATCTCACACACAACCCTGCCTTCGGTTTTAAGGTGATCATCTGGGTTCTGGACGATCGAGACCTCCACGACTTTGACACGAGTGGAGATCGGTTTGGCGAAGCTAACCTTTTTGCGGTGGAATATGGCGAGCCATTTAACAGGGATTTCCTTGATTTCACGGGTTGCATTCCCAGTGATCTGAGAGATGACCTCGTCATGGATGCTAGCCTCGAGTAAAGCGGAAATTGACTGTGACATTATGCAGAAATTAAATGTACCGTGTTGTTGGCGGAGAATTGGCGAATGGTTATGCCCTTGATACTGTGCGGAGGAGCTTGTGCGTTGATGATCTGTCAAAGTGTAGCCGGGCCAAGATAGTGACCGGAACCGGTGCGGCTCGGTTTGCTTGGCAGAGATACAAAAGGCCAGAACCACGTGTGCCTGACCATTTCAAGTTCCCAACTGCTTCGATTCGATCAAATTTCTAAAATTGCAAATTCGCTTCCTAGTTACCCATCTCAGTACAGTATACTTGACTATCTGAAGGCTATGGCTCCCTTCTCAATACGATTTTCGAACAGAGTATACAACCCCGTTATCAATGGACAACTCGACATCAGGGAATATCTCACACTCGCTGGCAAAATCGCCGAGGTTGGACATCTCGCTAGTCAAGGGTAATCTCAGCGATGAGGAGAAGCAGCTCGGCTACAAAGTCTTCCGTCACTTTGTCAGTACGCGGGACAAATCTTACGGCGCAGAAGTCGGACAGCGCCTGAAAATGGTAGAGATGAATGTGTGGGGAAAGGGCACTTCTGCTTATGGTGAGACGATCATGGAGATAGAAGTTCAAAGAGGTATGTTTGAACGCCGATCTTCCAAGAATTATCACACATGTTATTCTCTCTCCAAATTCTATGAAGATATGTGCAACATCTTTGGCACATTGCATGGGGCATGTGCGGCTTATATCATCGACCCGTAAGTCCATAAATCGCTTTTTCGACCGAAGGATCGCCCTTCTCAGCACTTGCCCATATTCAGATGTTCAGTATCAGCGCTCGTCATCCTCGGCCTGGCTACAGGCGTCGATGCTACCGGTGTATCACAGTCCATGAATCTTACCTGGCATCAGCCAGCTCGTGTGTAAGCTGAATCAGCTTCCGTCCCTTTCCGCGTTTCACGGATTCATGCGCAGAGGGACAAAGTTACGTGTTGTATCAACATCCGTCTTCATTCACGGACGTGTTCGTTCTGCAAGATGCGAGGTACGTCACTGATGGCACAACGCCATCACCCCTGTTGATCATTTATGTAGCTATGGAAAGGTGATGAGCTATGTGTATCCGCTGTTCATTCAACAGTAAACCCTTGGGCTGCAAAAGAGGCGAAAGTAAAGCTATGAGACCTCATCAATCACCCCACCAACATATTTAGTCCCCATCGTCAGGTATGATGGTTACCTTATATGCTTAACTCACACACTATCAGTGATGCATCACTAACCATACCCCTTCACAGATAGTAATCTTGTACTTCCGCTTTAAATGTGATTTAGGTATAGACTATAGGTCTCTGTGTATCACCCATTGTCATACTATCCCGATAATTATACGCATAGATCTTGCAGACATGCCCTATAGCAACCCTATAGTATATTTAGGCACCAGCCTTCTAAGCATTTTAGGAGGATATATTACCATCCGGGCCGGAATCCGGTGACGGTGGGGACAATGACAAGGGACCTCTATATATATCATGCCGCTGTAGGGGGCAATGAATGAAGGTAGGCTCGTAGTTTTTCAAGCGCCTTATAACGATGCGAAAGCTTATTTTTTTGCTCATAAGGCATCTCCGCATACCTAGAAGGTTATGATTATTCGCAGCTAAAATAAACGCGAGGTAGAGCTCACGTCAATCCAGTGCCATCTGGTTCAAATACAGCATCCCATCCGAAAACTTTGGGGCCTCTAGCTGGAACGATCGACCCATTCGTGCGCCCTTCGAATAAAATAGGCTCAGAGCCTACGTAAGAACGGCCGATCAGAATAAGCAACGGTGAGATTCAATCCATAGTATCTCACCGGGACCAGCTGAGTATGCAAAGGTGCACAGAGCCCAGGCAGCCTTCGTAGGGAAGCCGACAAGCATATTATTGAGCCCTTCATGACTTACCTTGTCCATAAAATATTTTATATATGGACCGGGTAAGCCACCAAGAGCAACGTAGCATAGTGCCGTATCTTCAGTTATACAGGCGCTACCCACCTAATGTGCAGATCCGGTTAGATAAGACCGCCTAGACAGATGCCGTCCAACACACGAGCTCAGCTGCTCTCCGGCATTTATCGCGGGCAACCTCTTGCGTGGATCCTTGGATTTCAGGAACTAGTAAATCGAAGTCGAGGTTAGATATATCCTGTCTTCATACGGCGCGAAAACTTGCGGTCAAGGCTTCGCGAATCGATATCGATCGGCTGGCCACCTTCAGAAAGAATGGCCTTCGCTTCTTTGAGTTTGTTGGCATTGCCGGTCACAAATACTGGGAAATACACTCAATGGAAAGTACGCAGATCATAAAGCCAACCTACCAAGAGGCTTTGACATTAATGGGAAGATTTCGGTCTAAACTTTGGGTACGAATGGCTGAATTTTTGGCAAGTCGCTGCGAGTTGATCATGATTAGTTATAACGTGATCTAGACCTTTAAGATCAAAGAAGAACAAATACCGCATTTTAACCCCGCGGCGCGACTTCTTCATCCCAGCGTCCATTATCTGTTCCAGTCAAAGTAAATTGGCGGCGTTTTTCACTTGATTGAGTACCATGCATCAATTGAATGTTAAGTTAAACATCCTTGATCGGCCCCCATACCACCAAACTCCAGATACAGCCGTCACCCTCTTAACCGTGACCTATACGTGCATACGTACATAGCGCTCTCGGTAATGGTCTTGAGCTATGGGCTTTGGAGGAGTATGGGTTGCCAGAGGGAAACTAAGGATATGTCTCATGATACAATCATATTTATTCCGGAGTGTTTCTGGGATGGGACTAAGAATGAAATGATTTCAGCCGCATTTGGTATGGGGGGGGACCATTCGCGTTATCAATGAATTTAGCAGCAGCAGATGTTACCCGAAGTATTTCGTTATGCGTAAGCTGACCTCCAGTATGTTCTGCCTTGGCTTGAATAGGACTCTCACTAATAATCATGTGTCGATAAAGATATTAGGGCATTTGCAACACTAATCGAAACTCAGGATGCTCAAGTCTATCTTTTTTGGGGAAGTCTATACTGAAGTATACTAAAAATATAATACAAAAAGTCGTGGGTTGTCTCGGAAGGGGTATGGACTGTGTGGTATCAGAGAGTATGGGGTGTGGGATGAGGGTATAAGTACAGGTTAGGAGAGTGATAATTTTCCGTGGGTACGACTCCTTTATCTCGGTACGTCGCGCACGCCTGGGGATTGTCTATTCTAGCCATAGTAAATAAGTAGCGTATCCTCAATTGATTCTAATATATAAATGCATGGAGACAAGAGGCCGGCCTTCCCGTACCTCACAAAACTACCAATATGTTATGTTTTTTTGGTAGCACCGGCGCCATCATCGATGCAAAGGGCAGAAAAGGCACCATAAACTGAGCGCTGTATTCGAGTGCTGGGCGCTCCTCGGCCGTTCAACAAACTCGATAGCCCACGCTCTCGAATGATCTTTGGAATATTGCGAAGGTCTTCGTGTGACACTATTCTCGTGAAGTAGCTCTCAGGTATCTCTGCTCGGAGGATAAGAATCAGATATTCAATAGCTCCAACATCAATAAGGGCCTGACGGCATGCGGGATCGATTTGGGCGATTTCAGTGATGAGGTGGAGACAAAACAAATGTCGGTAGCGCCACACGAAACTATCGGTCTTATCATCCGGAACTCTATAATGTATAATTGATCAGCTATGCCATTGATGGTAATATAAAACACGTACACGGACACCGGCATACGTCTAATCAACCCGGATAGAATAGAAGCCTTTTCTTTGTGATCGCTACGAACCAGGAAAACTCTTAAGGCTTGGTCGTGAATCACATCAAAAGTGAGTGAATGTAGCAATTGTTCGGGTGGAATGGTTGAGACGCATGGTTGGCTACAGATATCGGCACTTTATCGCAAATCAAATAATACAATTCAGTCGAACATCGATTGCAGGAGTGAAGGTGACTGACAGGGATATGTTCAAGAACGGCGAGCAATCGTCCAATGCAACGTCCTTATTCACCCCAAGTAACAGGGCTTCCATTCTTGTCTTCAATGGGGTGATGTCTACCAGTGTTGATGGGCTCTCTTGGGGCCACGTGGAACTGATTGGATGGTGCGAGACAAGTGGGCGATACTCTAGGTATGCTGTTATGTCAAGCAATGCAGCATTGCATGCTGTAAGCAAATGAGAACCGACTAGGTCCCGCATTCCAATATGGTTGCTATTGAATATGGACAATAGTACATCGAGGAAACCAACTTGTAAGACAGTCCCGCATGCTCGGATGCCGGTTCGAACAAGTTTTGAGATGAAAAGAATCAACGGTATGGGTGATAGGGGGTTGAAGGGTTGTGTCTCAGAGTATGAGTGGAATAAGGATGACGAGAATATGAGTTGTAGGGAAGGATTCCTAGGGAGAGGCAGGTTACATCCAGGTAGAGAAAGTAAGCCGAGTCTCCTCACCACAGGGGAGCCAGTTGTAGAAATATCTCGGATAACAAGATATGCAATTCGACGGCATGCCAGCAAGCAAGCGCTTTGACCAGATAGCGCGTATGGCCCTTACCGATCTGAACCAGGATGATTTTCAGAGCTCGTTCAAATGTATCGCTGCTGTATAACCCAGGCCTAACATAGATAGTATGATTAAAATAGTCTGACGTCTTAATGTGGAACTTACCTGGAGAACTCCAAAAGGTCGTCGTATATATCTTCAATATTCCGAATATGGGGAGCTTGCTCGTCGGAATGAGGGAAAATGTAGGCTACGGTCGCCAGGTGCTTGACCATTACAACGCGACCAAATCCACGCAATGTTACCTTTCCCAAGGCCTTCAAAGCTTTCCCTGTGAGTGCTCCCGGTCCTGGTACAGTACTAGTGGACGATCCAGATGTAGTATCGCATCCTGTCGACGTGGAGGAAGAGATAAGAGAAGCTGTCGATGCCCACGAATCCGAGCGAGTCAGAGTGACTGTCATTGTGGAAGTCATCGTATCAAGGCCTCCATATGCATGGGGGACTATATATATTCATCATTCGGAAGGTGAAATTGCACAGCTTGCGCGGCGCTATCAATTAAACTGCAAGAAGGTCACGTGATCACGCCTCCCCGCGTGGACTACGTCTATTTATAGGTTTATAGGACAACCATTGCTGTAGGACTACTTTACCGCTGTTATACAAATGTATCTGCATTGTGACTCGGCCTGGTAGGTTTCATTCAGGAGTCACCCGAAATCACTCCATCGTCAGCCTGGCTGGTGAACGCAGTCGTACGGATGGGTCACAAGAACCAATACACAGCAATGATTATCTAAAGCGCTTAGATAGTACTCCCATGTGTTTACCACAAGTGATCCCACCGATTGATTGCTGGTGTTGATCATGTATCCTTGTCAACTGTTACATTCCCCATGTTTCTGTCAGCGTTTGACCGAATTCTATCAGCCCATGCAACCGCATCCCGGCGTCCCTTTGTTACATCCACACAAAACCAGATAACTAATGATGCACACACGCAGATCGCAAAAAGGAAGGGGAACCCCATCCAGTTGTCACCGGATTTGTCAATGATTGCTTGAATAACGTTAGGCCCTATCATGGAAGAAGCCCGGTTTGAAAGGCCGAATAAGCCAAAAAACTGCAGTGCAAAAGGTGAGGCATCATATCGAAAGTGGCACCATAGATAATTCACCATGTTATCAAATCCAGGAGGGGCTAGCTCTGCCATCATCGTCTGCGAAAAAGCATAGTAAGGCGCTTGAAATAATCCAAACACCACGTTGTACGCCCTGAATATTGACTCTAAATATCATGGGTATGTAACAAAAAGGGCTGCATACCAAAACTCCCAGACGTTATGAAATCTGGAATCTGAGTTAGGCAGTGTATCGTTGCATACAATACAATACCTACCCGATCTTATGGGTCCAAATGCCAAGCATACCCCAGAAGGGAATCAACATCGTCACGACGTTTGTTACTATAAACTAAAGGCCCTGGATGAGCACGCAACCATAAAGT